>CAIGRT010071212.1:1212-24686 GCA_903798405.1 Fraxinus platypoda | reverse complement strand
ATATTCACTTAATAATAAAATAAAATTTTATTAAATTTTTATTAGGGAAAAATAATTAATTAATTAGAATTGTTATTTAATTTTGATTGGTTTGTTCCATTATGTCTAAATTTTGTGCACGTGAGGCTTAAGAAATAACAAAAATGAGAGAGAGCAATGTCAGAGTTGAGTGTTTAAAATTGTATTACTTTCAAATGACATTAAATGTGAGATTTTATAGCAGAAGAGGAGGAATTGTTACCATTTGATGAAAAGACACATGGCCTCATCCTGATGGCCGAAGCATCTTCTTCTAGGTGTCACTCCATCAATCATAGACTAGGTTACATTTAATGTTTTGAAAAGTAGCCACCATAGAGCTTAGGTCCGACCTCTGAAAATTAGACTAACAAGTTGATCTTGAGGTGTCTGATGCAAAGAAGTCACATCAATTAATCATAAAAATATCCTATACGAAGATCTCTTGAAGTGAAGTGAGAAATGCTTTCTATCAACAAAGAGGCTAACTATATTGAATCGCTTATGTAGTAGATTATAGGACGTCGCCTAGATCATGGAAGTCGGGCTCTTCATGGCACCTCGGTGGAGGTAATGAATCAATTAAACAATCATCCATAGTATTAATTATGTATGATTTATCGTACGGTGATGTAAATTTATATACATAATTGTATTGAGATAAAATACTTCCTTTTATAATATTAAATTGGGGTTAAAATTGTTTGTACAACTTGTTTTCTACTGTTATGGTGAAAAATTAGAGTCCCTCATTGTTGTTAGTTTGTCAAGTCACTCAATGCTGAACAATTTATTGAATTTATCTATTTGTTTTTAGCCACTCAAGGAAATAAAATTTTAGAGACACAATGTGAAAGCTCCTACTGTGAAAGCAATGTGAGAGGAAGTGCTTGCTTACAATAAATTAGTGATGACGATAACAAGTATCATGTATAATGCTTGCAACTATGAACTTGACTTGTAATAATTCATTTCAAGTATTTGTATGATGAACAATAACTTACTAAACGTTATAAGACATCCAAGAAGTTGTATTAGTTAATGATGATCGAGGGATCTTTAGTTAGTGCCCACGTACTAAAAATAACATTAGGAAATTGGGCGGCCAATTGTGCTTTACTGTGGACCATGAGCTACGTATTGACTTAGTTTTACAACCCTTGCCAAAAAGATTCTCATAGTTCATTATGAACATGTTAAAGATTGTTTAGCCCAACATCAATAAGGTGAAAGGTCAAATCTTAGCCATCTCAAGGACACTAGGAAGAATGCTAAATGAGCTTTTAAGAAATGATCCAAGAAAAATAGTCAAGGTAAAGAAGGACAAATCCTAGTCTAATGATACACATTTCCATTGTGGAGGGAAATGGCATAGGAAGAGGAACTGCAATATATACCTCTCCAGCTTGAAGGGAAGGCTTCATTACGATTAAGAATAAATGTTGTTCTTTATATCTTGATGACGTGTTTTATGGATGTGAAAAATTACATAACGATGTTTATATTCTAGACTTGGAGTGTGTTATAATAAGCATAGACACCAAAAGGCATAAAATAAATAACTTCTTTTTTTTTTTAAATATTGGGAAGGGTACTTGAATTCATTGATTATGTGAATTATTTGATAAATGCGAATTATGTTTGTTAGGTAACATGACCAAATATCCTCTTACTAAGAATAGAGAAAGAGCAATAGCAGTAGATTTTTTGCCTTGTCCATGTTGATATATGTGGAACAATGTCTACGGATGCTAGATACAACTTTTCTAGGTCCATAAAACACAATGGTGTATCTGAAAGGAGAAACTGGAATCTTAATTGATATGGTACAATTAATGGTGATCATATAGTTCTCCCAAAATTATTTTTGAGATATGCACTTAACATTGCATGTTACACACTACTTCATGTCTCATCTAAGTTAATTTGCCGAGTTGGGGAAAGGCCTAATCTTTCATACTTGAAGATTTGGGCATGTGATGCTTATGTGAAGGCAAGCTCCTTCTTGATCTCATTGTTGAATTTTGTGATAGTTGCAAACTTTTATTCTGTGGCTGCATGGCATGATTCAGTAGATGTTGAGCCCTTAACAAAAGTGATTTTAGGGTTTTAAGATTTTCTTGCATAGCCAAGTTCAAGCATGTCACCGTTGAATTTTTCTAAGGTTAGAACATGATTTAGGTTCGATTTTCCGTTGTTGAATTTCTTCAAGGCTTGTTAACTTTAATATAAGTTTTCCCTTTAATCTAATTCGCTCGCCTTTTATATTACAATAAACAATTTTAGCTCAAATAAGACCTTTTCAGATTTCTTATTTTCTTTTGGAATCATTTCAAGTGATATGTTGGTAGCACATGCATCGAAAAAATGATCATGAGTAAGATCAATGGAAGGCAGGTTCTTTCTTAATCTCATTGTTAACTTTCCAGAATGATCTTCAAGGGTTGGCCTAGCTAATGTCCATAGTGTTCTGTCAACTGTATTTTTGTTATTTATTGTTTGCTCCAAGGGATACAATTTAACGCATGTTAAGAAGTTTTTGGTTGAATGCAAGTTGGTAGTGATTATTGTAATTTTATTTTTATTATTATTTTTTATTTGTAATTTGAACCTATGAAATGAAGAAATAAAATCAAATTACTTTTAATTCTGTATTATTTTATGTACATTTTTATATTTTAAATTCACAACAATAATAAATTAATATAACAAATTTTTTTTTTAAATCTTAAGTAACTTTGCATCGGATTTATTTTCATAGGAAATTTTCATCAAAAATTAGGGATGACATTTTGTTCGAAGGAAATGCAGTAAGCAAATTACCAATGGAAATATAAAATACACTTATTTGGACCTAAAGATTAGACATTTAATAGTTCTTTTGAACAATTATAACATAATTTATTGTATATTACATTTATTAAGTAAAAAAATGATGATTGAAAGTGAAATTGAAATAAAGAAGTGAAAATTGACGAAAAATGGTAAAATCCAAAGTATATGGACTAAATTGAAATATTTCAATAGTTTATTCGGACCTTAAAATGAAGATTGAAGATGTTACGGGTTCAATTGGATGTATTTAGAAGTTAAAGGATTAAAATTGCAAGAGAAAATGACTTTAAAAAAATCAAGAATCAAATTTGAGGACCAAAATGCAAATTTAGAAAGTTTGTATAACTGGAAGACTGCACACTTGTAAACCCAGGCGACCGCCCAATTGAGAAATCAAAAGCAAGGTTAAAACTTTGCTTGGGCGAGTGCCTGATAGCCCAGGCCAAATATGGCAAACGCGATCTTTTTTTTTTTCTTCCAAAATTCTACATGGAAACCATTTTCGTGCACAATTTTTGATATAATTTCACATTTATAAATACAGAACATGGACAACCAATACAAGAAACCTATCATATACATCTCATACTACAATATTTCATAAATTTTCATCATTCGAGAGGCGAAAATTCATAGTTTTGTGAGAGATCAAGAGCAAGTGCAAGAATTCCATCCATTGAAGACTAAACCTTGGTTTTTGGGCAAGGAAGAGAAGAACTAATTGAAGTTTCATCAAGAAATCATTGAAGATATTCAAGATTTCAAAATTGATCTTCTTTTATTCATTCAATTACAAATCTAGGTGATGTTCTACAAATTTAACATGAATTCTTGCTAGGTTGAGTTTTTAATTGCTAAGATGTAGAGGAACCTTCGTTATGAAGTTTTTAGTATAAATTAAATATTTTGATGTCTAATATGTGAGATTTTTTGGATGCTTGTTATTGTGTTTAATGTTTTTTCAATTAATTGGCCACGAATTGGAATGATTGCGAATTTTATTGATTTCAAAAGAAATGATAAAATATATAGCACTTATAACAAATATTGTAAAGTTCGATAGTGAATATAAATATACCGCTATATTTTGCATGATTTCTATAAATGTTCTAGTGTTTTTAATGCATGCTTTCATGTTCGCATCTTTCATAAAATTATAAGAATATCACATGAGGAGATATAATTAATTGACATCAAGAGATGTTTTTAATTAACTTAAGAACATTGATCAACAAGAATGTGCACATATGGTCATGATATTAGTTTGCATTAAAGATAGATTAATAAGGGGGTTCGAAATCTTAGTCATCATCTTGCATAATATTATTAAAACTTTCATAAATTTGCTCAATATAATAGTTAGATAATTAATTAACATAAATTTTTCAACAAAAAATTACTATTCGATTAAGGTTGAAATTAATTGACACTAGATTAAGTACATAATTCTCATGAGAACGATATTTTACGTATTACTTTATTACTTGTTCGCGATATCGTACAGTTGCGGAAAATTAAACGGATCAGTACATATCTATAGGAATTTACCAACGGAAATAGAAATGAAAGGAATCCATTGGTAGTTTCCTTCGAACTAAGTAGTCGTTAAAATTGATGCTGATAATATCCATTCAAATTGGTCGATATTTCCGATAGTTATGTATGTGGCAATGACGGTTATGTTGTCGTCGGAATATTACGGCGGGACTTTCACCTTCGGTATGTATAGACGGGAAAATTTCTTTGATAAGTACGGTTATTGACGAAATATTGGCCCATATCATCATTTAAGTAGACAATCATACCAAAATTTTTCTCATTCTTTCTTCAAGGGGAATTCAAGCATGTGCATAGAAAATAATTGGAGCTACATCAATCCTAAACAATATAAAAGAGCCTCTTTGAATGGCACTGTTCATTGGACAGGTGTCAACAAATTACATCGTCAACCAAAACAATGTCGTTTGGTTGTTATGTGTTTTTTCGTTTCATTTGTTCCAGAGAGCAAATATAAAGGTTCGAAAATTTATCAAATTGTACAATTTTCTTGTCGGAGTTCGCTGCTAGGGACAAGGTTCGACTGCTTCCTCGTTCGCCATATCTCTTTTTTTCCCCTAAATTTCGTTCAGCTTTCTTCAGCTCCAGCCAACGTGAACCACATTCAGGCTTCTGTTGGTGCCTATACCCTGTGAGGCCTTTCTTCTTCTTTTTTTTTTTTTTTAGCTTTTAGTATATTTTACAGATTGATTGGTTACAAATTAAGTATTGTGAATTTTGAATTGTGATGAATGAATAATGAAATTAATGATGCATTTTCAAGGAGTTGTTGGGAAAGTCCATGAATTTGAATGTGAATGGATTGTATGGAAATCGTGGGTTTAGGTTGGTTTTGACTCCCATGCCTTTGGCCTTAGCTGCTCCTTTCTCCTTATCTGCCCTTTGTAATTCTAAGTCATTACTATCCTCATGATATATTGAGTTATTATTTCGAGTTTTATTTTGTTTTCCTGTGTCTAGCGCTTGGATATCAAGCTTAAATCTTGTTTTCCCAACTTTGGCTCCCCAAATTTAGTAGGTACATATATGTGAGTGTTAAATGTCTACTGTTATTTCTATGTGATTTCATAGAGAGAGCTAAAGCGTGAGATGTTGATGAAAGTTGTTGTAGGTTTTCGTTTGGCATATATGCAGGACACGACATAGTTGTTTGTACTGGTTTATGTTTTCTTTTTTTTTTATACTCATTTTTAATGATTTCTTTTATTTTCACTTTTCTATGTATTTAGTTATTTTTATTATGGATGCTGCTCAGAGTAGTGATGCATGTTATGAACTACTAAAAAAGCGTCGTAGAGAGATTTATGATAAAGTAAAAGAATCTCGAAATTCAAGCCGTCGATAATTATACGCCCAAGCACGTGATGCACGACGACGACAACTGCATGCTCAAACAAGGGCAATTGCAGTTACACATAATCGACGTGTGACGAAGAGAACAATAGAAGAAAGTATTTTTACAGAGTTTACTTATAGTGCACCCTCGGGAAAAATTATTTGAAATGTTAAGTAAATATGTAAATAAAATGATGTTTGTTTATATTCTTAGCTGTGGCATAGTTTTTGTACTTTTTACGTGAATTGATATAGATAAGTTTTCTTATTTTCTTTTTCCATTTGTTTCCATTACACTTGATGCATTGCAAAATTTAAATGTAACACTTTTGAAATAGTTATGTGTGTGAATTCCGCATAATGTTTTTTTCTTCATTTTTCTTTTTCTTTTTTAATCCGATAATAAGTGTTGACTATTTTTTTTACCAAATTGTCAAACTTAAGAGCATGGTCGACACGTCGGACTTGAACTTCAAGGTCATGCAGATAGTGTTGTGCATCAGGATGGTTTTCAACCTCAAACGGGTAAGTTTACAACTTTGTGCTCCTATCTTTGTTGACATGAAATTCACCTCATAGGATGTTTTCATCCGTTACAAATAAACATTATTTTTATTTCTTAATGTTAATGATGGTTTATTTTAATGTAGTTGCCGGCTGTAGTTATAGTGTATCTTCCAGACCTAGAATTTGTACACCACATCGTGATAGTCAGTATGACTCTGAAGATGATCGATTTACATTTGATGAAGGTGTACAAAATAATCAGCAAACTACAAACTTTAGTTTGCAGAACATTCCAACTAAATCACATGTCCTCGTGCAGCCAACAATTTGTTTATATTGTGGTGCAAAAAAAATTCATAAGGAGAGTAAAGGATTATGTTGTTCCGATGACAAGGTTAAATTGCATATACATAATGTACCTAATGAATTATATGAATTATTTACTTCAAATTCAGTCGTAGCATTGAATTTCAAAAAAAAATTGCAAGAAGTTATAACAATCATTTTGCGTTCACATATCTTGGTGTCAAGTATGACAAAGATTTGTGTAAGATGAATAAAGGAATTTATACATTTAGGGTTCAAGGACAAGTTACCCAACTTATTTACAGTTATACTTTTACGATACTGAAAATAATCGATTGAACATTTCAGATAAATTTTGTGAATCAACTTTACAAATTTTAATTGATATCTTAAGGATCCTTACTCTAGATTTTTTCGTTCATTGAGCAATATTGATAGTTTACATACATGTCGAATACAAATAAGATGTGATCCGGGTCTCAATCAAAGAGTCTACAATACTCCAACGGCTTCACAAGTAGCTACAGTTTGGGTTGATGATGATCCATCAGCAAACAACAAAATTCGTGATATATCGATTTATGGTCACTCTGGCGCTTCACATAGAGTGCATTATTATTTCGGTTGTTATGATCCCCTTCAATACCCTTTGCTCTTTCCTTTTGGTGAATCTGGATGGCATGAGGGTATTGAAAGAGTTAATAAAGAAATGTTTCATTCTTCTACCCAAGAAAACCTTTTAAGCATTAATAACATAAATTCTGCAAATGAGTTGATTGAAAGAGAGACTGAAGGTTCATAATTTGAACACTTGCTTTTCATTATTTTTTATTTTTTCAAATTTTTCCTAATAGATTTTATTTATTTATCTTGTAGTTATGAAGAAGAGAAATAAAAGGTTTGTCGTGAGTATTACTGCTATAAATTATAGGTTCAAAATTCAGGTAATTCTATTCTGCTCCATGCTAGTAGACTTTTTCAACAATATGTTGTTGATATGTACGTGAAAATTGAAACTGCTAGATTAGATTACTTTCGTAACAACCAAAAACAAATACGAATTGAAGTTTATCAAGAAATTGTTGATAGTGTTGAAATCAGTGAAAGTAGAGGTTATAAGATTGGTTGAAGAATTATTTTACCGTCCTCATTCACGGGAGGTCCTAGAGATAATAAAAAATGATATATGGATGTGATGGCATTAGTTCAAAGATATGGTAAACCTGATGTTTTTTTGACGAAAACTTACAATCCTAATTGGCCAGAAATACAACAAGAATTAAAGCATAATGATGAAAAGCAAAATAGACCCGATTAGCTTGCGCAAATATTTAGAGCTAAGTTAGAAGAGCTAAAAATTGATTTGTTTAAAAGACAAAATCTAAGGTCCTTTTGCTGCATACATATACGTAATTGAATTTCAAAAGAGAGGTCTTCCACATGCTCATTTTTTCTTGATTTTTAAATCTGGATCAAAAATCACTACAGTTGATTTGGTTGATAAAATTGTTTGTTGTGAAATTCCGGACAAAAATCGTTACCCACATTTACATCATATTGTTGTAAAATGTATGTTGTATGGTCCTTGTGGAATATTAAAACCAAATAATGTTTGTATGTCAAATAATAAAATATGCAAAAATAAGTATCCAAGAGAATATGCAATGACAACTTCACTTGGTAATGATTCATATCCACAATATAAACGTCGCAATGATGGTCAAAAAGTTAAAGCTAGGGGACATTGCTTAGATAATAGATGGATTGTACCTTACAATCCTTACATAACAGCTAAATATGATTGCCATATCAATGTCGAAATATGTTCAACTGTTAAAGCTATCAAATATTTGTATAAATATGTTTATAAAGGACATGATCGAATAACTTTTTCCATAAGTGACAATGAACAAGATGTTAATGTTGATGAAATTTCAAGATATCAAATTGTTAGGTGGATTTCTCCACTTGAAGCTATGTGAAGAATTTATAGATTTGTGTTGTCTGAAATGTCTCCATCTGGTGTTTCACTACCGTTACATCTTGAAGACCGTCAACTAATTACTTATAAAGACACTGATAATTTACAATCAGTTATTAATAGAGATTATGCACACAAAACAACGTTAACTGAATTCTTTCGTACCAATATTACAAATGAAAACGCTAGAACACTTACATACAGAGATTTCCCTTCTTATTTTGTGTGGGATGCAAACCAACAAATTTGGACTCCAAGAAAGCAAAAAAAAAAAATGTAATTGGTAGAATAGTTACAACTAATTCATCTGAAGGTGAAAGATATTGCCTTTCGTTAAAGCACATTAAGGGATCTACTTCTTTTGAAGAATTCAGAGTCGTAAATGGTACATTGACATCACCTTTTATGAAGAAGCTCTTTTACATGGTTTATTAAGTGGAGATAATAACTGTGACTTGTGTTTAGCTGAAGCGATTGTTTACCAAATGCCCTTTTCACTTCGTAGGTTATTTGCTAACATAGGAACCTTTTGTAGTCCTAACAATCCACGATTGTTATGGGATAAGTTTAGAAGTTATATGTTTGAAGATTTCATCCAACAAGGTATGTCATTTAATGATGCCCAAATAAAAGCATTACAATGTATAGATTCTATATTAGAACCATTGAATAAAAGTATAAATGATTACCAATTAGTGTCATTTGATATAAGCACGCGACAAGACGAAAGGTTGGCTACCATGATTTCTGAAGAGCTCAAAAATGGTGGTAATACAAATTCTTTAAATAAAGAGCAACCGTATACTTATAATACAATTTTGCACTGAATGTTGAATGATGATAATGACATGTTTTTTGTTGATGGACCTGGTGGGACAGGTAAAACATATTTATACAAAGCTTTATTGGCAGCTGTACGCTCAAGAAATCTCATTACTATAGCTACAACGTCTTCTGGAGTGGCTGCTTCCTTATTACTAGGTGGTAGAATTGCACATTCTAGATTTAAAATTCCTTTAGAAATAAATGATGATGATGATGTTAGTTGTTCAATTAGTAAACAGTTTGCATTGGCGACCTTTTTAGAATCACTAAATTAATCATCTGGGACCAGGCACCAATGCTGAACCGTTACATCGTAGAGGCTCTAGATAGAATATTAAGAGATTCATATAAATGAACAAGATGTACCATTTGGTGGAAAAGTGATTGTATTAGGTGGTGATTTTCGTCAGGTTTTACCAATTGTCCAAAGAGGGACAAAATACGACATAATGAAAGAGAGTTTGATTTTTTCATATTTGTGACCTTCTTTTATTCATTTATCACTGGTACAAAATATGAGAGCTCAATTGGATCCATTACTCTGTAGTTATTTACTTCGTATCGGAAACGGTATAGAGAAAGAACACTCATGTCATATGATTAAACTTCTAGCTAATATAACAATACAATTTGAAGACGAATTTCAATCTTTAAAACATTTGATTAACATTGTTTTTCCAAATATAGAAAACTACATGGAAAATCTAGATACTATGATTAATAGAGTCATTTTGACACCAAAAAATGAATGCGTAGATCAAATAAATAATATTTTACTAAAAGAAATCCTAGGAAAGATATTTACATATTATAGCTTTGATGAAGCCATTGATAAATCCGAACAAAGTAACCAAGAAGATTTTTTACATACGTTAACTCCAAATGGTATTCCACCACATGAACTCACATTAAAACAAAACTGTCATGTTATGTTGCTTCGAAATATTAACCCATATGGAGATTTATGTAATGGAACGAGGCTTGTTTGTCGAAGATTTGAGAGAAATGTTGTTGGTGCAGAAATTGCTATTGGAGAATACTGTTTTGATAAAGCCATCAGACAAATTTACTACTCGTAATACATGCACAAAAAATGTCGTCTACCAAGAAATTCTTGCTTTGATGACATCTTTATAGATATTTTTAAAATAATTTGAATTGTATGTTTCCTTATCCATCTTCCAAAACTTCCATGTTGTATTGTAGAGTTGCCTTTGTTGTGTTATATTATTAGTTTAATAAGCATATGTAGCTTTTGTTATATAAAATTAAAGATATTATACAAATGTAACCACTATTCTTCAAATTGTAATTTAAAGTTCAAATTAACCCTTAGTCAATGGTTTTTTACCCAGTAATATTTCGTGCTAGATAAAAGTGATTGGATAGTGCCTATAGTTATTGCTCAAGATCAATATTCATCTTCTCTTACAGCATAATTTCTAAGAATGTCATTATCTGCTATATGGAATTAAATTTCAAAGTAGATGTTTGATTGATAGTTGGAATAAGAAAAGTTACATTCTCTACTCTCAACTATAACTACTTTTAAAATCACCAATAAATGTTATTTTGTTTATACTTATTAATACCAGGTTATATATTAGTAATTCATCTGCTAAACTTGATATTATTTATTTGCATTTTTCAATAAAGGTAAAAAAAAGCATTTACCATCTGAGTTATTAAAGCCTTATTTCCGTTTCTGTAGTGATTGCTGCAAATTGATGTCAGGATGCATTTGAAGAAGGTGGACTGTTATACAATCCAAATGTTTACCTGTACAGAGCTTAAGTGCAATTTAAAACTTGCCTTCTTCCTTTGCTTTTTGAGAAGATCACAAGCAGTATGAATTTATCATTACGTTTAATATAATTAAGTAAAAAGTGCACTGTGCTTAATGAGGTATTTTGGCAGGAGTAATCTCTATGGCTGTTGTTGAACTACTTGAACCTTTTTGTCTCTTTCTTGTATAATTTATTGATAATTGGATATAGTAATTGTCATTGGTTTTTTTAAGATTTTGGAGTTTAATCTATCAATCACATTTCTTTTGGAGCTATCATCCTCCTCCTTCTATGGTCTTCTATTACTGTTTATTTACTCCTGTAGCATAATTGGTCTCTTTCCAAGCCAAGAGAAAATTAGAATGATTCATGTTGTGGTTGCTATAAATCCTCAAACATGAAATAGTTAATCATTATTTTTGTATTGCTTCAAACAATGGCAAGTCACCTAAAATAGCCAGACAAAAAAACTAGAAAACTGGAGACTGGTGTTCTTTCTTACCACTTTCCATCCCCTACTAAAGAAAAACAAATTCTCCATGTGGTGGTGCCTTTCGACAACTTCCATCTCACTCACCTACCAGAATTCATCTTCCCCTCCTGCCATGCTCCCATCATACAATAGTTAGAATACAAAGAAAACCACTCAGTCTATCTCAAAAACAATGTCCAAATGTTCACACCAGCTTGTAATGCTAAGTTCATTGAACGTTCGATAGTTATATAAACCAGATATGATCCAAAAAGCATGCAGCTAATTGATTCGTGTTTGGTTAGGATTGTCGAAAAGGATAAGTTTGGAGTTTGATTGCCTTGTCTACTGGTTTAGGACCTGTGTTTTGACTGACGAATTGATGCTACTTTGTCTATGGTCAAGTGCAATCTATTTTCACAGTCTTTATGATATGAAATGTGTTTAATCTCTGTGTTCTGCATGATCATTCAATGTAATTTTGGTGATGATATTTTATGCATATCATCTTTTCAGAAGGTGGTGTTACGTAGACAAAATTGGCATTAAATTAGTACATAGCAAACAGAAGAAATTTTGCCTATGAAACAAATGAAAATGAACTAGGTTGCATACATTCCATTTGAAAATAGGTGTTAAATCTTGGTTTGATTTCCTTTTTTTTTTTTTTTGGAATTATGATTTTCTATGTATTTTCATTGAGCATTTTTTTTTTTAAATTATTACTCTTTTTTGGATTATCATTCATTTTCTTTGGCTGATTTTGTCTATCTAATAAGTTTCTTTTAGCAGTCTTTTTACCATGTGTTTTTTCAGCAAATTATGCAAAAAAAAAAAAAAATTATGCACGTCTGTCTGTCACTTCCACGAAAAGAAATGTCAAAAAACTTATCCATTCTGAGCATCTATACTTACGTTTACTGCTGTCTGTCTTACGTTTTCACTTGTAGCCGTTTTTCCAGAAAAAAGTTACCAGCTAAATAATTACTTCTATACTAGAGGAAGAAGCACAAGCACGACAAAAAGATTTCTGCTTTCTAAACCAGGTATGCATACCTTTTGCACATTACTACATTTACTGATTTTGGATTGTCTCTAATCTTTTTATTTTTCTTGAAGACTCGACAAACTCAAGAAGATGACAGCAAATTATAAATTGATTCCAGAAATCAGTCCAAATGAAAGGAACTGGCAAGCCAAGGTGATTGTTGTTGAGAAATTGTCTCTCAAGCAAGCAAGGAATAGTAACAGTCGATATCAAAACATGGTTTTGATGGATTTTGGGGTAAATAGCTTCAAATAAGTCAATATAATCTATCAAACATACTATATGAACTAATATTTATACTATTTTGCATTTTTTATCCGTCATAGAGAAATAAAGTGCACACAACATTGTATGATGGAAACATCACTGCCTTTGAAGATCAGCTTCTATTGAGCAAAACATACATCGTCACAAAATTCTCTTGTAAAGGATACGAAACCTGAATATAAAGCTTTAAATGGTGACGTGCAATGGACAATAACTAGAAAGACTCGAATTCAAGAAGTCAACGAGAATAACATGGAGTTCCTGTTTTCCACATACACATTCACTCCCTTCGATCAACTCGAAAAATATCTGGACTGCAACAAGGACATAAGTACTTCTCGCTAATTCTTAGATTTTTTCATAGCTATACCTTAGATTTTTTCTTCAGTTCATTCTTAAGTTCTCTGTTGAGTTCATTCTCTGTTTCGCTGTGTATTAACTTTTTTACCATTGTCGTTACACATAATATCTAGGCATATTTTCTGTTGCTATCGATATGCAGCTAAAACGACTTATTCAAACACGATATGGGAACCAAACATATGTGCAGGATGTTGTACTCATCGAATAAAAGCTTCCATACAATCATCTTAACAATGTGGGACAGTTATGTGGAAAACGAATGCGTTGTTCTTGTAGAGAAAATTGCCAAAAAGCCTGTCATCTTAGCCAGCCAGTTGAAAGTTTCGTCATTTAATGGTAATCACCCCTGTACCTTTCTATCCAACTATTTTTTCTCCATAAAAATTAATATAAATCTATACAATACTGCAAGCCTTACACTGTCAACCAAAATAAATAGCACATTCTTTATAGATGCTACATTCAACCAAGTTGCAGAGTTTTGAGCATGGTAAATACAAAATATTGTCTTGTAATTCACATTAACTATACGTCGTCAACTTTCATATGTTAAATCTCTAGTACTTTGATTATTATTAGTTCACAGTTAACTTTTAGTATCAAATCATATAATGCAAGGATTGAAGCACATACTGAAGAACTGAATGAATTCATACTTGAGAAATCATGCCTTACAGTAATACCAACAAAGTTGTCTCCTCCAGCCCACAAGAAGTTTATTGAAATACAAAATATAAAAGGCCGATTACTAGGAGTAACTTATTTGAATTGTGTACATACTATTCATTTATCTCTACATAGTTATACAATTGCATTTCCAATTAACAATGAATATTTGCACAGCGCAAATACTTCTGGATCAAAGGCAAAGCAACCGTCATAGCAACAAAGCAAACTTTTTGGTATATGTCTCTGTAATAAAGTCAGCCATACAGATTTTGGTGAGACTTTCCCCTATATTTACTGCAAATATCCTTCCTCGAAGGCTGTCCCTAGGTAATGCTAGCTAGATTTCTTACTAATATGTACCATACCTTGTTAAAATGGACATGTGTTCTCCCATTTCAATCTTCCAATGATAATGAACTCAATCTCCATTATTATAGGGCAACTACTAATGTACAGTTAGAAGATGTCATTGGAATGTTAATTGCAAGTGCGATTGACAGCCCTGTTGAGATATTGTTGAAGTTGATATTGAGACTTTAATGAAGCATTCAAAATTGGTAAAGCATATATCATCCTTATCTATGTCACCTTTTAGTTACTCACGGATAATAATACTTATTTTTTAATTCTCAGGAAAGTGATCCAAACATCGATGAATTCATGGATTTTGAAGAACGGATATTCTATGCCAAGGTCACACAGCTAGAGCTAAACACTGCTGAGTACAAGTATGAAATTGTATTTGTCCTCGATGCATCCTCTACTATTACTGATGCAACAGAAGAAACAAGTGAAAAAGACATAGACAGTAATTATGATAATCACGATATCTCACCACCATTCGCAAAACGATCATTGTTTCAGACTTCAAGTGACATAACTACTGAGACAAAAACTCCTACCCGCAACTCACAAAATGATCAAGTTACAAAGAAAGGAAAACTTGACTAATCATCGGGTATATTTGAAGACAACATCAATGCTACAACCTAAAAGATTGCTCTGCTCCTTTTGCTATCTCCAACCCAGCCACCTTTGACAGCTTTGTTTTATTTTGTAGCATCATTTACTTCTTGGTCTTTTGCCTTGTAAATTGGTTTTATTTTGTAACCTACTTTTGTATGAAAACTCTTCCATGAAGTTTGATGTTAGGAAAAATGTATAACAAGCCTCATGATCCTCTAGCTTGTAACTTACCTATGATGAAGTTTGTGATGTTTTTGAAATGTATAGATGATCCTTTCTTGCTAACAATGTTATTTTTTAGCTTGTTTGGCTGCTAAATGTCATCTATCATGCTTATGAATGGAGTTTTTTTTTTTTATATATATCTATTAATTCTTTGAAAAATGGTCAGCTTATTGAATGAATAAAATCTATATGAAGTTTAGAATAGTCATTTTGTCCTGTAAGTGGTTATTGAAATGTAAATTTTTGCATCAGTAGTAATGCAAATCTTCTGTTATCAAATAGGTAATGGTTTAGTTGATATTCATTTGAATTTTGTCTCAGTATATATAATCTCCATTTGAATTATCACATCAATACTAACACAACTCTTTGCATTTCCATTTAATTAAAACATTTTCAACAAATTTTAAAAAGAATTGCTTTTTTAATAAGTATAACTACTTGCATTAAAACTTTTACCTACCTACTCAACTACCCACCCAAACATTCACTCTTTCAATTTTCAACCAATTCATTCTCATCTACAATCATCAATTGAATTTACACTGCCAACTACATTCATCCATTGCCAATTCAATTCATCCATCCCCAATTCATTTAGTTACACCAAAATTATCATCACCACCACCTAAAGGTATGTTCTTTCTCATTTAAATTTACAAGGAAGGAGACAATCGGTGTCTCCGTGCGGGACGGAGACACTGCTTTTGGATATTTTAATTTTTCATTGAATTTTGACTTTTCTTATTTTGTAATGTATGTTCATCGATTGGTTGTAAATAGGGATCCCAAATTCACCGACTTTGTGGAGGTTAGCATTTCTAAACTATTAGATTTTATTTGCTAAAGTTTTAATTTTGAGCGGACGATTGTTTCTTTATCAATTTTTGCACTGTTACACTTCCAGGTTTAATTAAAACATGAGATTAATCAGTTGTAGTGGCATCTTGGTCATTATTTTGTATAGGTCATTATTTTAAGGTCATTAGTTTACATTGAGATCATGATACTGTGTTGCACTGTATGTTGTTGTGATGAAAAGTGGAGGAACTTGAATTCATGTTTTGTGATTCTAATGGTGTCATCGATTGCTTGTAATTTATTGGCCAAAGAATCAGTGAAGCATCAACTTAATATATATGAAAGGCAAAAGGTGTCCACTCAAGCTTATACACCAATTGTTCGATAGAATGCTATATATATCCTCTTTAAATTGCCATGATATTGTCCCAAGAGTTCAGTTAGATTCTTTAGCCAATCGTACAAGTTTTATATTTACATTTGATGAATTTCTTTTAATTTTTATCTTATTTGCTGATTGATTTGCTACCAAGAGAGATGCCTACTTTAGTCGTAGACCATGTGCTTCTTCTGGTTGGTCATTCTTTTTCCTTCGGAAAAGTTTCTAGGTATTCATGGGTAACTCCAATTTGTAGTAGTGTGACATTTTTTGGTCGTTTTAGTAATGAAAGTGGACCTCTCACTCTAGCCAGTCTTGGAACTGAAGACCATTGCAAAGTTGAATAGACATGACCTTGTTTCTGATGCAGAAATAGTGAAACACATCAAATTTGTTGTCTACTTAGTCCATCTATTGTACAATTATAGTATTAGATAAGTTGTCTCTTGTCATATTTGAATTCATATTTGTCCTCCTCCAACATAAAGATTGAAATTTGTATTTGATTTCTCCAAACTGTTGAATAAAGAAAACATCACAGGCTAGATTATTCCATCTTCTCTGTTGACATACTAGGAGATGCTGGCATGAATCTTATAACAGTATCTGGAAGCCATAGCCCAAAACCATAAATATTTTTATTCCCTAAATTTCCACTATAATGTGAAACCAAAGCTAATGTCACCCAGTTTTCTACATCCCAAATCACCTTCTTTTGTAGGTAAACAACAGTTTTCCCAAGAAGCCTACTGAATATGATAACCTAGAGGAAACCATTAAACATTTTAGAAATTCTATTCTGCACATACAGATAGGAGCTGAGGATTTGTTGCATATGTAGAGGCATTGAGCTGAGCATGTGATTTATTGATGTAAGTTTGCCACTTGCACAAAGCTACCATGCTTCTTTTTTCAATTGCAGTCTAGGGTGAAGAACAGTACAAAATAATAGGGTGGAGTATTTCAGTTACTATCACAATTTTTAACTACCAATTCATATAAAATTGTCAACTGTTATTTATAGCTTGATGTTCTATCCACATGATGCTATCATTCCTGCATCTACTAATTTTTAACATTAACCAATTAACATTCATGTCATTACTTATCCTAAAAAAAGTGAGTATTAGTCTCAAGTGAAATCTTTTTGTTAAGAGTTTCTTTCTATAAAAATTTAAAAATTTGGCCTCGAATATCATTTTGATAAATTCTATTCAATTGTGTTTTGCAGATGTCTTTACAATAAATACTATCTTCAGATCAGTGGTTTTCTACCACAATCACTCAATTTCCAAATTATCGATATCTCAAAGATTTTGTAGAGCTGATAGATGCAGATGAACAAACTTTTTTATTAAGTAGTAAATTTCATGGATTTATATATGGAGTGATGAATAGAGAAAAGGAACAACAACAATTTAGTAGTAAATTAGTCCATGAATTCATAATGAGACTTGTAGATTGCGGTAAAAACAATGAAGTTTGGATTAAATTGGATAATCATTTATCACGCTTTGGTTTGCAAGAGTTTTACCTTGTCATAAGGTATCAGTTAATCTTAATTCCAACAATAATCGACTTAGAAACCAGTATTTTAATGGTACAAAAAAAATTAGCATGAGAATGATTTTTGAAGCATTTCATCTCTGTCAGTATCAAGAAGATAAATTTAAGCTCGGGTTGGTGATGTTGGTAGAGTGTATGTTAAAACCTACAAGAAGAAATATTGATTATAGAACTCAAGCCATGGTTGGGATGTTAACAGCTATTGAGTATCCGTGGGGCCGTACAACATACTTTGTTTTATTAAACTCGCTGCAACAATCCCACCTCCAAAGACTATACAAGCTGCAACAAAATCACGAAGATGAATGTAAATATGCATTGCATGGATATCCACTTGCATTTCAGGTATTTCCTTCTATTCTTATATTTTGCACATGTAAAGTTTATATATACTATCTAATCTTTATATTCAATTATCTTTTAGTATTGGATATACGAAACAGTATAGGCTCCAAGAATGCATAGATGGAAGCCAAATAAATTTTTAACAGAAAAAACAGTTAAAAAATACTTGGCTACTAGAAAGGTAATTTGATTATTTCATTATATCTCTTTATTCCATTAAATTATGCATTAAATTATATTTTTTAAATAATCTCATTACAGATTCAAGTGATTGCAATCTTAGAGCCTGATGAAGAAGAGTTGGAAAACGTGTGGCATACAACTCTTTCGTTACCACACGACAATGAACATAACATATTGGATCGCATTGTGACAGGAGAGATAAACAATGTAGCACAACAAACTAGCACTGATACTCATCCTATGACATATACTTCGGTGGAAGTTGGGCTAAGTTCTTCTATTGGCTACAATTATGTGACTAAACAAGAAATTGAGGAGATACTCAATGCACATAGACAGCATATAGAGAAGACATAGAGGAAATGCTCAACATACATAGACAACATGTGGTATCAGATGTATCAAATTTCTGCAACACGTTTAAAACGGACATCATTGAGGAATCAAGGAAACACTACCAAGCAATTCTTCAAAACCAACAAGAATTGTTTCGACAACAGTAGAGCTGGCAGGAAGACCATTTCCAACAACACCAACAGTCACAACAACAATGGTACGAAGACATGAGACATACCATGCAAGCTTACTTGAATACCAATTTGAATTCGGTAACATCGTATATTAGTGAAGAAAATAATAGTATACTGAATAAGTTATCGGAGTAGCAATCCAACATGCAAGTTGTTGTAGCTTCTCTTCAACAAGAAGTTCCTCTCCATAGGACATCAACATCTCAACAACAGGATATTGAAAGGTCAACGAAAGAAAAAAGAGGTAAAGGAAAACAAAAACAATCTTCAGAGACTTATCCTTTAGAAGACTATCCTATAGATAGATACAAAGTAGTTAGAGATTGGGTATTAAATAATCCATCCAGGTAATAAATTTAATTAATTTGAATATTATAATTTCATTTCTATTTATTTCAAACTAATTTCAATTATGGTATACGCATTTATTGGGACGACGGAACAGGCAATTTGTACAAAAGAGACACACTGAAAGCTATAATGGATACAATACAAGACATGAGTATTGCGGTTAGTAAACTTCATTTATAGTAAAATATTCCATTGCGTAGTTAATATAGTTAATTTACATTTATTTATTACTAGAATCTTGAGGTGGAGTTGACATCGTTGAGGCCACTTATCAAAGACTGTTGCAGCCTTGTTTCGAAGGAGTATGCAATTCTAGATTTCGAATTCGAGATCGAATGCATTCACCAATAGACAATGATGAAGGGTATAAAAGAACGAACTGCAAGTCGAGATCAATCTTCACTCGATGTCAATCATCTAAATCAATACGTAAATGGCAATGTACCAATAGCTGCTCAACCATAGATAACATGTAATTATCTATTGATTCCATGTTCATATTCGGGCAATGAATGGTACCTCTTTCATGTAAATATCAGGGAATGGAAATTTCATATATATGATTGTAGCCACAGTGCTCATACACCACAACAGGTCATGGAATGTGCACTTCCAGTATTAAATGTGGTCCAATATTTGTTGCTATCTTCATCATTTTCCATCGGCAGAGATATGAGGAAAAATATAAACAAAACGATGAAAGTAGAAACCATGCCTTACATGCCCGTGTGCAAATAATGGGTAAGTATTATATTTACTATTTATTACAATATTTCATTTTCTCTTACATTTATATTAGTCATTTAATCTAACATAAAACACTTTTCGCGTAGGCCAAACTTTGCAATTTTTTTGCTGAAATATATAGAATGCTTTATTCTTGGACATCCAATAGAATCAGTCTCTTCAGACAGAATGACTATATACAGACGAAAAATTGCAGTAGATATTTGCTGTAATAAATACTTTCTACATGCTGATGCTAATGGATGACATTATTTCTGCAAAAAAAAATCTACAACATTCAACCTCCGCAGACAGAGGTAACATAGAATCTAACATTCTCATAGAATCTCCCGCCATGCTCAAATTAGTGTAGTAGTGAGTATGTGTTATTTTTTTGTTCCATATAGTTATTTTCTTCCTCATTTTCCTAAGAACATCAAGTGACTTAGCACATAAACAACAAATGCAAATGAATAAATGCTTTCACAACTATAAGATGAGAAGTTAGAGCAAGTAAATAATTTGAAATTGGAATTATGTAATTTGATACTTGGCTGTAATTTGTTGTATAACTGCTACAATAATGAGGAGTTTATCAATTTTTTCAACTAATTGTTATGGATGACTTTGTTATGCATCATATTATTTATCTCAATTCAAAGCTAATTTATACCTGATATTGGTATTCTGTTGTTTCTTATTGATATGGTAGACTATAGTAAGGTGCTATATCCTCTTGGTGTTTTGTGCTTCCAGACATAACTTTTAGTTTTAGAAGAACAGCTTTCTTTTCTTTTTATCTTTTTTCTTGTAAATTCTGAAACTCAAATCATTCTGGGACATGCCACTTGTTGAAGTTCAATCTCAATGCCGGTTGACATTTGAAAAGTTTTTCCATTTGAAATGATTTTCATTTTGTATATGCTGTAGGTGGTTGCCTCTTCAGAGACCTCCACTTTGTTTCTGTTTTCATTTTTGAGATTTATTTCTATTTTCGTCAGTATGAAGGATATTGGTAACTGTTTAACAAGAATAATGTGATTATCATTGAACAAAGTCTACAGATAAGTATATAACCACCTTTTATTTCAAGATTTTGTTTAGTGCAACTCTCAGTTGTTCGACGTATATATTACAACTTAAAAGTTATTGCAATTGAAGTTTTTTATATCAGTATTGCATTATTAATGTGGAAAAATGGGAGGAACCGTTGTTTTATCAGAGTATTCGTTTAATTTCCATAAATTGTGAACTCATGTTGCTTGATACGATTGGTAACAAGATTTCATATTTTTTTGTGTCATTTTAATTTGAAGGTACGAACACATGGGATAGATTCGAACTCCGAGTTCACAAGCGAGTGATTGATCTATTCAGCTCACCTGATGTGGTTAAGCAGATTACTTCAATTACCATTGAACCAGGGTCGAGGTTGAGGTTACTATTGCTGATTCTTAGAGTTGCCTTGCTTTTATTTACATTTCTATCTTTTATTGACATTTTGTTATGCCGCTTTGATGGAAGCTTGGAAGTTGCTTATCTATGTTCAATGTCTCCAACTAATGGGCTCAAGTCTTGTAGCACAATTCTTGTAGGAGTTTTGCTATTTATATGCTTTTGAGTTGAAATGACTTATTTGAGAAAATGAATCTTCTTTATTTTTTCATTTGCCTATTAATTAACATGTTTGAATGTCCAGTTGTTATACTGCATAATAAACATTCATGTCATATGCCACGAACTTGATTTCATGAAGCAACGTCTTACGAAAGTGTTCCATGGGCCTCTCATACCCCATATTGTAGCCTACAGAGTTGGTGACGGATGACATATGCTGCAAGTAATAAGTCTTCATCTTTGCTTCTCACTAATGTGGAACAAGTTCAAGACCATCTAGGTATAGATGCATGTGGAAAATCTGGTATATCAGAAAAGATGTGGAGACCAGAACAGAGGATGGGAAGCTTCCATCATTGCTTCCAGTTGATAGTGTTGTTAATGATATTAGATCTACCCCCATCAAAAGGATAGAGCTTGAGGACTTCAGAAAGATGCATTTCATTACAAAGATTATCGCCTCTGCTGTGAACAAAGGGAAATCACCAAATTTTAAAAAGCACGAGGATGATGTTAATCTCATGCTGAAATCTGAAAATGAACTCAGTGAACCAGTACAAATGGACGAGTCTGACAGTGCATCTAGAATGGGAGGAGTTGAAATGGTTGCTAACTCATGGATAAACTCTGGGTTTCAGAAATATAGTCTTATGCTAATCAGAAGGTTAGACAATGATGAAACGAAGATGAAATTAGAAGCCAATGTAGAACTACACTTTATTTTCAATATTTATTCCATTTTGTGACTATCCATTGACTGACAGCTGATGCTTTAAAAATTTCCCTTCGTCAGCTTAAGATAAGCATGAAGTATCCTCTAAAGCCTCCTCATTTGAGACTGAGTCTATATGTATCACATGGAAAAAACTATTCTCAGGTGAATGGTGCTCAGCGATGTAATGAAATAAACTTCGTGCTACACGTAGTTATTTTTTTGTATAATTAAGAACTATTTGGCATTCATAATTTGAGGAGTTGAAAGAATATATCATTCACTATGTGTACAATTATATTTTGATGTGACAAGTATTTAAACAGAAGCATGCTTGCTTAATTCTGTCGCATGCATGGTTTGGCGTTACATTATTCTAATTTCAACCTGAATCATTGCATACTTAAGATGGTTTTCTCTGTTTGCACTCAATGTTCAAACCATAAACATGATACCTTTTGATGAAGAAAATATGGTTCTAAGTCATCAAGTGTGCAATGCTGTTTCACTTGTACATGGATGATGAAATTTATCTTCTGGCAATAAAGAGAGTGCTTCATTGCTTGATGTTTGTTTCTTTAAGCTTTTGCAACCACGCTATTAAGTAGCCAACTACGCTACCACACGTGCATTGCACATGCGTCTAACTAGTTATAATAAAAATTTCACTTTTAACGATAGAAACTTGTCCTAAAAATTTTCTGGACGAAACTATTCAAAATTTACTTTTTCCGACTAAACTTTTTGTGGTTAGAAGTCAAGTTTTTTGTAGTACTAAATCTTTATAATGTGTTATTTTTGTTATGAATAAATGAAATAATCATGTAATGGTTTGACTAAGAAAATTGATTATTTAGTGAGGGTTTATTTTAAATTAATATCGCGCATGTGTTTCATACATTAATTTCTCAATTTTGACACAAGTTAGTTAATAGATTTAGAGCCTATTTGGTACAGATTCTCATTTTCTACAGTAAATCAATTCTCATTTTCAACCACACATTCCTCAATAAAATAATATTTTCCATCACATCAATACTTTTTTCTTCTTTTTCAACCACACATTTCCCATCATATCACTATTCAAAAATCAATTCTTCCCC
>CAIGRT010071190.1:0-18581 GCA_903798405.1 Fraxinus platypoda | reverse complement strand
AACAACGATGAATTGAATGATTATCCACTTATTGATTCAAGATAAAAATCGTGGCTTGTAGAATTGATGGGAATGACTCCTCCAATAATAGACATCAATTGAAGGATAGATAAATATATAAATCTTCTAAAGTAAATTAATGTTAAAAATCCAGAATCAAAAGTACAGAGAATTGCAGTGTAAATGCAATTATAAATCTGTCTCGAGCCCTTTTTGTGTTTTCACCCTTGTTCACAGGAATATACAGATGATATACTAGCTAGTTACCTCTCGGACATCAGATGAACGACCAAAAATATATATGGAATTGATTGGACCCAAGACTTGGAAAGGTTAAGGGTTGGTTTTGGGGGAGGGGTGGGATGGAGTGGGGGTGGGGGTGGTTGTAGAAGATGAAGTGGGTGGGAAGAGGGTGTGCATATTTTTTTCTTTTCCTTTCTTTTCTTTTTGGTTTTTTATTTAATTATTTAAATTTTTTATTTGAGAAAATATGAAGTTACAACTTTACCCTTCATTTAACTAGTCAAAATAAGTTAATTTTTAATTTTGATGGATTTATCCTCTAAGTGCAATCAAAATAAAAGGTTGGGAATCCCATCTGCAAAAATGAAAGTTTGGGCATAGTTTGCAGCGTTGCGAAAGGTTTGGGACCCTAGCTGCAATTCTCCCTAAATTTTTTGGTTAGCAGTTTGTATAATTTTTG
Organism: Fraxinus platypoda; assembly: GCA_903798405.1. Taxonomy (NCBI): domain Eukaryota; kingdom Viridiplantae; phylum Streptophyta; class Magnoliopsida; order Lamiales; family Oleaceae; genus Fraxinus; species Fraxinus platypoda. Next base: position 17,878 of record CAIGRT010071190.1, on the reverse strand, counting down.
AAGAATGCTATGTGTAGAAAATCACAAGTTCGTGAATACATTTTAGGGCTTTTGAAATTTTTGTGAAATAATACATTTGTGCTAATCTGCTTTCATTAAGAGAATCAACTATTTCTTTGAACCTTGGGATTTTCTGTGGGAAAAATAATATTTCAAGATTTTTTCTTTTAAAAGGAATGAAAGAAAAGAAAACTCATTTTTCTTGTTTTTCTATTATATTGCAAACTTTTTAAAGAAAATGGGAAGTATTAAATTGGATGCTGAGATTTAGAATGACAAATGAGATTTTATTTTCTTGAGTCAGGAAAATGAGATCTCTACTTTTGCAACAAAGATTTGCTAAATCTTTAGATGAATCTTTGGCTTTTGATTTTGATATAACCAAGAAAACTCATCAATTGAAATTTCATGAAGTATTTTGTTTCTTTAATTATCTGATACTGATAGTGCATTATGTAAGACTCAAGTTGTAGCAGAATTGTGGAAAGAAAGTCTTTACCAAACAACACTACCAAATAAATGTTATCTATAGAAACAGTTCAATTTCAAATTTCAACCCCACGAACAGGGTCAGTGACAGAATTTTTTACGAGGGGGACACGTGTCGTTATTACATTGGACAATTAGGAAAAAAAGATCCACACAGGTGTTGTCAACGCAGCACCTATCAAAACCCCTATCAGTTAACCCATGCAAGTAGCATTATTGTTCAGATTTTATCCCAATATTGATCTTAAAGCCAATTTTGACAGATTTAATAAGATGTCATTAAATATCACCAATAACGGTGAAGCTTTTCTGGTTATCCAAAAATTTATAGCCCTGTTTTGAGTTATCTGCCTGCAAAATATAAAGATATGAAGATTGTTTTGGAATGTGATAGGGACACTTCAACTGTTGATATTATTGTTTCCTCCTTAAGAAATGGAGATTTGGAACTTAAAAATGAAGTCAAAGACTTCACGTGGAGTTAGTTTAATAGCCAATGGACAGAATTTCTTTAAAGGAAACAATAATAATTTAAATGAAGAAACCAATAATAAAAATAAAGATTTGTTCGAAAAATTCTTTGAGGGCAAGAATAAAAATATAAAATAAAAACAGGGATAACGGTAGAAAGTGTTTCTGTTAAAAATTATGACAGTTTATAAAAGAATGTTATATACGATAGAAGAAATGAAAAACTCTCAAAAAGTTGAGGGTGAAGCTACAATAACTTATGAATAAGCTACAACTACAAATGGAAAAAAAAGTCTCTGAATATCCATTTTACAAGTAAAGATGTATGGATTCTTAATCTAGGGTGTATCTATCAGTGTCTCCCTGCGAGGATTTTTTTTTCTTTTTAAGAAATAAATGGTGGTCAAGTAACAATGAGAAATGATTTTTCTTGTAAAAATAAAAGGGAATGGAAAAATGATTTTAGATCTAGAAAAAGGGCATAATCTGATTATTGAAAAAGTCCAATATATACCAGATTTTAAGGAGCAATTTCATTTCTCTGGAAATTCTGGATGATGAGTTTTTTAAAATAATCCTTAAAATGGAATTTTTCAAATTTTAATAATTTTGATAAAATCATTAACACTCCTAAGACTAACGAGATTTATGTGTTAAAGGCTACACTACTTGATGGGTGATTCACTTGCTACTGTAGTATCACAAAATTATGAATCTGACATTTGACATAACAGACTTGGTCATATAGGTAACTAAAGTCTTCAACGTTTTAAAAAATAGGGACTCTTTTTGTTTAGAAAAAATTGAAATTTTTTCATTTTATGAACAATGCATTTTAGGAAAGCAACACAAGTTGCCTTTTTTTTTTTTATTGGAATTCATAAATCCATGCCTATATTGAGTTAATTGTATCAATAATCACCCAATTTATATTATGGTCACGGTTTACTCACTAAATTTTAAAGTGTTAATGGAAATATGACGTGACAAGTTACGATCGTTAAATAATTACAACCTAACCAAATTATTGTTTCATTTCTCATCCAACTTACATTTGGACAAAATTCACTCATCCAACTTCAAAATACTTTCCAATGGTCACTCATCTTTAAGATGTTGTGCTCCATTCATCATCCACCATATTTCGTTCCCTTCATTGCTAATGTTTGCACAAAAATTTCACGTGATAATTTACAAATGTTGAAAAAATTACAACTCAACAAAACTATCAACTCACCAAAATCATCATATGTGAAACATGACTTCTATGGCCCCATAAACTTCTTTAAAACCCAATAAAGCATCCCTAGTAATTCTCTTAGAAATATCATTTTTCTAATTCAAACATTTCCGGTGCAAAAAATAGGTTTCAATCTGAAGCATAACTTGTTCTACTAGAAATTGATTTGTGAAAATACTTTGTTTATATTTCACTATTTTGACTTCTAATTGCATCCAATTAGTCATATGTGATATTCAATCATCGTTTTATATTTCGAATCAACTATTGGATATTTGAAATTTGATTCCCGAACTTAAGATTTCTTGCAATTTCACCATTTTCTCTTTCATTGTCTCCAATTTCGTCAATTTCGTCGATCTTTACCTATCAAACACAATATACATGGAATTAAGCCATAATTCATTAACATATCCAACAAATACTCTAATTTAAAGGCTTAAATAAGTGTACAAAATGCACTTATCATTAGGATTTTTTAGGGCTAAAAATGGGGACGCTTTATTGGTTTTCAAAGAAATTTATGGGGGTGTGGAAGTTCACATATGGTAATTTTTGTGAGTTGATAGTTTGGCTAAATTGTAAGGTTTTTTTTTATGATTGTAATTTACTCGTGGAATTTTTGTACATTAAATTAGCAACGAAGTGAACAAAATTTGGTGGATGATGAATGGAGTGCAACACCTCAAAGATGAGTGACTATTGAGAAGCATTTTGAAATTCGATGAGTTAATTGGGACCAAGTGTAAGTTTAATGAGTAATGATAGGTTTGGTTGAATTGTAATTTTTTTAACGGCCGTAACTTGCCACATCAGATTTTCATTAGCCACGTCAGTGAATAAGGTAACGGTTTTTTTGGGTGATGGATGGAGTGCATACGGACAAAATTCAGTGATCACTTTGAAGTTTAGTGAGTAAACCTTGACCATGGTATAAGTTAGGTGATTATTGAAACAATTAACTCGCCTATATTGGATTACTTGCATATCATCCTTGGGGACCAGGACCAGCCACTGTGTGTACTTATTCTAGTTTTAAATATATATTTTTTCTAATAATTGATGACTTCTCTAGAAAAATTGGGTTATCTTGTTAAAGAGCAAATCTAATACTTGTTTGAATTTTAGAAATTTGAAAAGTCTCATTGAAAATCAAGTGAATAAAGTTGAAGACTATTAAAACAGATAATAACATTGAGCCCCTATTTGGTGCACATTTTTGCTTTAAGAATGCATTTTTTTGGTTGATGTGATGGAAAATATGTGGTTGAAAAAGAAGGAAAAGTTATTGATGTGACGAAAAATATACGGTTGAAAATGAGTAGAAAAATGAGAATGAAAAAAATAATGTACCTCAAACAGGAGCTGAATTCTTCAATGAAGAATTGACAACTTTTGTAAAGAAAATGAGATTCTTAGGCATAAAACTGTAACTTATGTACCTCGATAGAATGGATTAACAAAAAGATTCCTTAATGATTCTGCGAAGCTGTAAAAAATAAATAAATGCTTAACAAATCTTTATTATAGATTTGATTTTATCATGTTTGGAATGGTCATCATGTTGACTATTCTAAACGTGAAGTGTTTGAATGCGTTATTTATGCACATCCGAATGAAGGAAAGCTAGAACCAAGAGCTATTAAAGGCATTTTTTTGGTGCTATGGGAAGGGATGAAAGGCTATAGACTATGGCTTAAAAACCAAAGAGGCTACAGTGACATAATTAATAGAAATGCAACTTTTAATAAGAGTAAGATGCTTCCTTAAGCCGAAAAAATAAAGCTATTAAAGGCATTTTTTTGTGCTATGGGAAGGGATGAAAGGCTATAGACTATGGCTTAAAAACCAAAGAGGCTACAGTGACATAATTAATAGAAATGCAACTTTTAATAAGAGTACGATGCTTGGCTTAAAAACCAAAGAGGCTACAGTGACATAATTAATAGAAATGCAACTTTTAATAAGGGTAGGATGCTTCCTTAAGCCGAAAAAATAGAGCTATTAAAGGCATTTTTTTGTGCTATGGGAAGGGATGAAAGGCTATAGACTATGGCTTAAAAACCAAAGAGGCTACAGTGACATAATTAATAGAAATGCAACTTTTAATAAGAGTACGATGCCTTGTTGAACCGAAAAAATTCAAAATGCAAGTCATGAAAGTCAGGTTAAAAGTAATGTAGTACCTGATCTCATTTCTTTAGATTTAAGTCAAGGAATTGATGATCAAATTGAAGTTAAGAACCTCAAATCGTCTAAGGTGCAAGTCTGGGTTGTTGCAAAGGGTTTCAGTCAAAGGGAGGATGTAGATTACAATAAAAGATTTCTCTTGTAGTCAAAATACACATTTATTAGAATTCTGATATCTCTGATTTCTTAATTTTATTTTGAATTAGAACAATTAAATATTAAAACTGTTTTTTTGAATGTTAACTTGGATAAAAAGATTTATATGTCTCAACCAAAAGTTTTTGAACAAAAGAAAAGATTAAATGTGTGTCTTTTATATAAATCTTTATATGGCTTAAAATAAACACCTAGAAAATGGTATAAAAGGTTTGATATTTTTATAAAATGTCTTGATTTTAATAAAAGTGAGTGTGATCCATGTTTTCTACTTTAGAGGAAAATGTGGTTCTAATTTATCATTTATTTTATGTTGATAATATGTTACTTGCCGGTAGAAATGTTCTGATGAGATTGTTTTTATTAAACAGAAACTTAAAACTTAAATTTGAAATGAAAGATTTATGACCTATAAGAGGAATATTAGAAAGAAAATACAAAGAGATATATGAAACAAGCTATTTTTAAATTAATAAACTTATATCTCTAAAGTGATAACAGATTTTCCACATCTAAAGATATGAGATTACCTTTAGTCAGTCACTTTAAATTGTCATCAAAACAATCACCTAAAACAGGAGAAATAATTTATTAGAATGCATAAAGGTTCCTTATGATAATTCAGTGGGATCTGTGATGTAAATAATGATTTGTACGACTAGATTTAGCATATGTTATTACTGTGCTGAGCAAATTCATGAACAATCCTGTAGAAGGTCATTGAGATGTTATGAAATAGCTGCTTAGATATCTTAAAGGAACATCAAATGTGGGTTTGACGTTTCATAAATTCAGAGAGGGGATTATGTTAAGAGGATTTGTTGATTTTGATTTTTGTATTAATAATGACAATAGAAAGTGTACATCTGCTTATGTGACTATTAATAACACGTGTTGGAAAACACAGTTGCAAAAAAAAATTAGCCTTATCTTCGACTGAGATTGAATATATTGTAATTACGATGCAATCAAGAGAGGTATTTGGTAAAGGGTTTGTTGAATGACGTAGAATTTTGTTGAAATAATGTTATTCTATGTTCATACAGTCCAAGTGCTATATATTTAAGTAGAAATTTTATTTTTGATTATAAAACTAAACATATAGACATTAAATTTAATTTTTTCAGAGATGTTTTAGAAAAGCAAATAATGAAAATTGTGAAAGTATATACTAAATATAATCTTGTAGCTATGGGAAAAATAATGGGAACAATACATAACCCAGATTTTTAGTATACATCATTTCAAATTTACGAGATATAGTTTGTATTTTCAAAAATCAGGTTGTAAATTATATATAGAATATATATAAATTAGGTATGATTAAATATACTTCCCGAAATCAAGCATTTAGTTACCATTTCAAAAACAGATTCCTCAAAAAACATCTCATCGTCACCTCTGGAGAAGGCCAAAAATATCAGAACGACGCCATTCTTCACTGCAATTGGAAATTATTTGTAGAAGGGGGCACAACTAATCCGAATTCAGAGTATCGAACTCAATAGTGAGAGCATTTTCGCTGAAGGATCTCTGCACTCTGCAATATATTTGGTATATAATTTTATGTGTTCCTATTACACTTCTGTGTTTATATTGCATTATTTTGGATCGCAATTGACTGGAAGGGAAAATATTTGTTGTAACAGAAAATTGGTCACAATCACATATTACGAAATAATCATTGATTGATTCAAAACAATACCGGATATATTGTTTAGCGGGAATGTGTGTAGGTTTGTGAACAGAATTGATCACGTGACGTTAAATTTACTGTAATGACGCCCGCCAATTTATGAAATGCAACACAGAACATCTATGTGACCATGATTTGAATATGTGTTCATAATGTGTCTATGTGACTATGATTTCGTCTATTCACCGAAATTTATCTTTGTGAGCATTATTTTGGATAGTAGTTAATATGATGGAAGAGTCGTCGTACTAATGTGAACTAGGTCACAATCACATATTACAGAATACTTACGTCCGCCAATTTATGAAATACAATACATAACATCTATGTGACCGAAATTTATCTATGTGACCATGATTTGAATCTGTGACCATAATGTGTCTATGTGACCATGGTTTCGTATATACGTCGAAATTTATCGTTGTGACCGAAATGTATCTTTGTGACCATTATTTTGGATAGCATTTAATAGGATGGAAAATTTTTCTTACTAATGTGAATTTGATCACAATCACAAATTATGGAATAATCGTTGATTGAGACAAATCAATACCAGCATGTAAACCATAATGTCTCTATGACCAAAAAATTGTGTGGGTTCGTGAACAAATTTCTACTGTGACTTTGGTTTTATAGAAATTATGCCCGCCAAGTTATGAAATGCAAACCAGAATTTCTATGTGACCAAGAATTATCTATGTGACCATATTTTCGGTATGTGATAATAATTTCTCCATGTATTTACTACTCTCCATTATCAAATATATAATCATAAAATGTGACCTATATCTGAGTGAATTGTGAGCTTACTGGTATTTTTCAGTGACATTTTTCTTGTGCATTAAAACAGAAATGGGTTATGTGCATGTTTGCTTGATGTATGGAGAACATTCATCGTTGGTGTTGCTCGATTGTAATTGCTGTTATGTGAAGCTTGTGGACACGGTAATGAAAGAATTCATTTTGGATCCTACTAAGGTGGCGGTCACAATGAACTACAAATTGAAAATTGATCTGCCTCTAGTCAGAATAAGTACGACAGCAATGCTTTGTCGTACATGACTATAAAAGGTATGGATTGCGATCCTTCTAAATATCTCATAAATATTGAGGTCGTAGATTCAAAAATTGGACAACAGTGTCTCAGTTTTTCAGCGGTTAAGGCAGTTGCAGATAATGTAAAATCTAGAGGAAAGTTATTTTCGTTACAGGAAATAGCATATGATATATGTGAAGCAATAATAGAACCATTAGGTCACAGTAATGAACATGTGGTCACGATTATATCCGTTCCTGATGTTAGAAATGTAGAAAATGACAAGGTGTTTCGTAATAAGGAAGTTTTGAAATTGAGCATGTGTTTTTATGCCATACAAAACATGCTTGAATTTCTGGTTGTTTGATCAGATAAGGGAGGGTATCTTATCAAGTGTTCACATGATGAGTGTACTTAGATATGCAGATCTTCAAGGTTAGGGAAAACAGAGCTCTTTAAGATTAGAAAGATTAGTGATGGTCACACATGTTCTTCAAACATAGTATTAGGATCTCACAGGCAAGTGTCAATGTCCGTAGTGTCCTCTTTCATCAAGTATAAGTATATATCGTCATGTACTATATATACTCCTAACGATACATGTCATTAGGTATGTATGTCATTACATACCTACGGAGTTTCTTTGAACTATGTTAAAACTTGGAGATCCCGTGAATTTTTTTTGAAAATGATCAGGGGTGATCCTAAAGATTCATTCCGACAGCTACCAAGCTACTTTTACATGCTTGAACAGATGAATCCTGAAATGGTTACAGGAGTAGAGGTTGATAGTCACAATAGATTCAAGTACCGCTTCATGGCACTTGGTGCATCAATTAAAGGATGGGTCCACTATAGACCTGTTATTGTTGTTGATGGCACATACTTGAATGGATACTACGGTGGTACACTATTCACAGTATGTACACAAAATGCGAATAACAGCATATTCATACTCGCAGTTGGAATTGGAGACAATGAAAATGATAAATCCTGGACCTGGTTTTTCGAAAATTTCAAGTCTGCTTATGGAGTAGGGAAGGTCTATGCTTTGTATTGAATCGTCACAACAGCATCAACAGTGTAATTGAAAGTGTTTTTCCAAGGACGTGTCATAGGATTTGCACATACCATCTTCTACAAAACTTGAAATCCTATTACGGAAAATCAGGTCACAACATAACTCAAGCATTCAATGCAACTGTGCGTGCATACACATTGTCAGAGTTCGAGTACAATATGCAACAGTTAGACAAAAGCAACGAGAAGATTAGGGGTTACTTGGTAAGATATTACTTTCAATCACTAAATAATATTACAGTTGTTGTAGATCTCATTTTTTATTAAAGTTTTGTATTCTGTACAATGAAGTTGGACCAGAAAGGTGGTCACGATTCCACATGCAGGCGAATAGATACTTTACAATGACGTTCTGTAAGAATATGGACATTGCAAATAGCACTTTCACGAAGTTGTCTACTAAGTATGAGAAATTAATTAAAGAAATGAGCATAGATTTGAAGAACATGAGGGTAACTATAATATTTGACACATGAAATACAATATATGTGACCTAATAATGAACCTAAACTTTTAATCTGTGACCTGACATGTTGGTTTATCTCTATGTAGGTTTCTCCTGCCAACCAGACAATATTTTCGGTTGCTAACGAGGGCTCAACATTTGTTATCGACATAGAGCAGCGTACGTGCACATGTAGGATGCTTCAAGTTGATCGGATACCATGCCCACAAACTTTGGCAGTGATAGCAACTACGAAGGGAGATTCATACTATTATTGTTCGTACTTTTACACAAGAGAGGCGTACATGAATGCATACCAAGTTTTTGTTTACCCAGTCGGAAATCCAAATGAATGGACTGTGACTTGAGAATTAGAAAGCATAGTCATATTACCACCCACCAGCAGAAAAGAGGAAAAAGATCGTCCTATGAGGAAAAACAAACAATGAAATGTGGATGTTGCCAAGGAAATGGTCACAATCGTAGGATGTGCACCAGCTTGATTCCGTTAAGCCAAAACATACCAACATGAAGTTTATTGTTACCACTATTCTTGATGTACTTCCCATTATGTCATTGATTACTTAGCCTATTCTATCACATCTGCATTAGAAAATTGTATCTCTGAGAAATGATAATTACTTTTAAATAAATTTATCAATTTATTCGTGACCTACTTAAAACATTTGACACCTATTTTAATGTGACCTAACATTGTTTTTTGTAAATGCTGAAAGTGATAAATTGATAAATCTGTGACATGTGCTTTGCAGTCAGTAATCTGTGACCTCAAATATTATAAAATCTTTTGTGACATGTGCATCTCTGTGTTCATGGTATCCATGACCTATGAATTCATACATTCTGAATTGAAAATATTTATATTTGTGACCAAATATGAATATTACACATTCGTTTCTCACCTGTAGACATTTGTCACGATAAGATTTCTAAGGAATGATTTATAACATATATCACAAAATAAGATAGTTGTGACATGTTGATAACATTACAAAAAAATTGTTGTTGTAACATGTGTGAAACTTGAACTGTAATATCTAAATCAAAATATGCCAACTGTGAAATGCAAGTCTGTTACATTGACAAAAAATGATTCAAAATATTCAAGCATCCTCTTTCTGACATTCAAAACCATTTAACATCTACTTGCCACTAAACTGACATTGTACTATCACTATATTCTAATGTTCTCTCCCTTTGGCTTCACCAACTTTGTGGGCTTCTTGATCTCCTTATGTTTAAAGAGTAATGTAGTAATGTCCAACCTAGCTCTGTTAGCATCAAACGCCATCGGCATGGACTTCATGTCGTTATAAAGCATATATTCTGCATACTTAATCACAAAGATACCACAATCGTGGCTGAAAACAATTGAAATAGTAGTATATCAGAAATGAGAATGTAAGCGTAACAATATGTTTGTAAATAAAAAAGAAGTCAAGACCATACCCATTCTGTTGATGCGAAATGTTATCAACAACCAATACCGTCATCTTCATTGGAACATCAGCATCATCAGATGTTCTTTTCCAGATGCCCAAATCAGTCATCAAATGTGGAATAATTCTTGCAAATGGTTCAATCCGCTATTCACCATTTTATCCCGATACGTCTTGTATCTGGAATAGAATACATAAAATGTATGCTCTCTTATGTCCAGACAACCAAGCATCCAATGGGCACGATTCGTAAGCAGAATTGACAACAACACATAGTCAACTTCTGCCCAAGGACAATTAAATTCTAACTGACAACATGTGGCAACTTCAACAATATATGAATCTATCATTATCACATTCGGGTCTTTCATGAATTGGAGAAATACATTTTTTATCTTTGTCTGGAACAAGGAGTCGGTCGTGATAGCACTTACTTTGGCACACTGACTTTTTATTGCAAATTGTCGTAGATAATAAAAACACACGTCCATGTACTGCCAAATAATAAAGAAAGTTCATCAGCATTGATATTTGACCTAAACATAATGAGTTGTGACGCTGTGATATGTGCACACTAATATGTGACTTGTGATCTATGCATATAAATCTGTGACCTATGCATATAAACCTGTGACCTGTGAACTGTGCACTTAAATCTGTGACCTATGCATATAAATCTATGACCCGTGACTTGTTCACGTATATGTGACCCGTGACTTGCGCACAAAAATATGTGACCTTTGACTTGTCATATTTTGTGACTAGTGATCTTGGCATACAAATATGTGACCTGTGACCTACGCATACAAGTCTATGATTTGTCACTCGTGCATTTAATCTGTTACCTGTGACCTATGACCTGTGCAACATGTCATTTCATAAATGAAACATACAGTGCTTCTCAAAGACGATTCTGAACATATAAGCTCGTGCCACCATGTTTTGGAACTTATAGAGAACGAACCAATGACAAAAGGACGACGAATGACATCATCTGCGTCGTTAAATTTCTTTCTGAAAACAAAAATGAACAAGAAAAATTTAGTACCAATGTAGTTGTACATTAAATAAAAATCACATAACACAAAATTGGACCCATACATACTTGTTTCTTGGTTTGTAACCTCTGTTGAACCAATTCTTAAATGCAACAACATCAGCCTCATCGGCTGGCTTATCATGGTTGTGAAAAACGACAATAGCATCTGAATGCTTGCTTTGTTTTCCTGCACCTGTAACATATGAGGACTGTAGTACCCTTGTGAGCCTGAGGGCCCTCTTAACCGGCAGTCCAGAAGATGGTGCAGAAGGAGGTGATCACTGCATAATAACAAAGCATCAAAGGTGTTATATGGATAATATGACACAATTGTGCATGTGCACACAAATTGTGATATGTGCATGCAAATATATGACCTATGACTTCTACAATGTGACTTGCGACCTGTGCACATAAATATGTGACCTTATGACCTGTGCCATGTGCAAACAAATATGTGACACGTGACTTTTGCGAATGAATATGTGACATGTCACATTTGAACACAAACGTGTGACACTTAAATTAGCTATATGACTTGTAAAAATGTTTGTGATCAATGAAAAAATAAGTATGAAAATGTTTTTGTAATACCGCTTCATCATGATTTTTGGTCTTCTTCGTCACAACATCGTTATCATCAATTTCAGTCAATTCACCACACCAGCTATAACAGCATCAACATACTGCTGTACTTCTTTAGATTTGAATATGTCAGTGAGGTTGACTGGGCTCGAAGTGATTGGAGTTGATGAAATTCCCAAATCAAATGATGGGGTCGAAGGAAAGTGCGGATATCGATTACATTAGCAGGATCCATCTTACCTTTGCCTTTCCTGTCCATTGTTTGTTCACTATTTGTGACATGAATGTAACACATAATTTAAATGTCAATGTCAAATACGAACCATGAAACATTTTGACGCTTACAATTGTACTTACTTTCTCCGGTTGCTCTGCAACTCCAACACTTTGTTCATCATTCTTGTCATTCAATTTTTTCAATATTGCATCCATCGTACTTGATATCAAAACAATCACAGAATCGGATAGAAAAGTTATATTAGACCTTATGTCCACAATGTCAGATTTAATCTCATATTGCATAGGAGGATCTGATTTATCTTATTATTCATATCCCATTTAATGATATTAACTGTGACTTGACATCATTAAGCCGCATTAGTTCTGTATTCTTCAACTGGATTTCAGATATTTGGCCACTTAACTCCTTCAACTGGTCAAGCAACTATAATTGAACATTACACAATCCCTTAATGAATTTATGACAGTGACATATGGTTCTTAACACGTGACAAATGCTTTATGACTTTTAAATGTAAATATGAAGCAACTTACATCTGATTTTGGTCCATCATCTACATGTGTTGCTTGCTGCTCATTTGAGGTATGAACGTCACTTGCCTGTGACTTTGTCGGATAATTTTCATGTGTTGCTTGCAACTCACTTGGGGTATAAACGTCACTTGCCTTTGGCTCTGTCGAATCATTTTCATGTGTTGTCTGCTGTTCAGTCGGAGAGTTGAAAATAAGATGAGGTTCTCTACCTATTTGGTGGCGGATCAACAAAATCATCGTCGTCGTCATCAACATCACTTGAATGACCTTTTCTTCTATTCGTAATCATTAGCAACCATGTTTGGGTTGTATCTGATTGGATAGTTCCACTCGTGCCTGCACTTGTGCCTACGTGGCCTGCAACTTTAAAGTGTCCATCTCCTAGTATATGTGGTTGCACTGGTTTGGTGTATGGAACACCACTCATATATGGAGCCTCCCTTTCCAAATCAGACGGGATAACACGCCGTATTTCAATCTGTGACAACCCACAATTGTATGGAACACCACTCATATATGGAACCACCATCTCCAAGTCAGAAGGAACGATGTCATATATTTCAAGCTGTGAAAATAATACAAACAAAACACTTATTAGTCATGTAATCATACATGGAGTATCATTGATTGTGACCTGAGTTCATTCAGAGTCGTTATTGTAATGAGACTATGTATGTGATCTGTGAATGCATATATGTGATTTGTGACTTATGCACACAAATATGTGACCTTGGGACCTATGCATACAAAACATATTTATACACTTACATCAGAATAAGAGAATACATCTTCATCCAATTTGACTGTAGACGGCTGTTTATCCGACATCCAATTCATAATGTGGGGGGTACCTGTTCTCCATTCTGTTGGTCACAGGTCCATTGAGTATGGGAATATACTCGTATATCCAAACTTGAAATGCAATAAAAAACCCCTTCAGTCTATAATGGGGATTCATGTAACCTAAACCCTCTTTCAAAGATTTTATAGACATTTCAAATAAATCTTTACCCCCAAGGAAACATCCCCATTAAATCAAAATCTTCTACTAAAGCAAAAAAATAGTTTTCAACCACCTTCTTATATGATGTGGAGAACAGGTATGAAGTAATCAAATATAAAATCCCTAGCCTAACAACATCACGATCATCTATGTTTGACACATTCAAAAATACATCTTCATTTGTAACCAACTTCAAATCCCCAAAATATGTTTTCTTGATCCTATATGGAACATTGTCAATCCTTTTCCTGGAATCATCACCATTGCATCTAAGACTTGTCACTAAACAGAACTCACACAATGAAAATATCATATATCTATTTGCAACCTCAAACCACATCTCATTGGGATTCGGTTGCTTCACTTCCCCCAGCAAAAAATAATGTATAAGTTGGAGCTGCAAAACAATTTCATGGCATTCCATGAAGTATGAGAAACAAGTTTTCGCCAGGATAGCCCTTTGTTCGTCATTGAATTTCGATGTGAAATTTGTCAGAACGTTCTTGGTAACGTTGGTGGTAATTTTCCCCGGAAACCATAGCTCTTCGGGAATAATATTCTTCCATTCCTGCATCACATTAAAGAAATTATGAACACATGTCAAATATGTTGTTCATAAAATCATTAGACAAGTAACACATAATAATCTCTATGAACCATTACAAAGACATTTCACAATCTCAACAAAATTCGAAATATTGGTCAGAATCCAAGATTCACACATTCTATTCAATACATATTAGTCACATTCTCTAAAAAAAATACATAGAAATGAAAGCACCAAATTATGATCCAAAATATTTGTCAAACTGATCATAATAATGGTCGCGGATGATTTTGACACACAACATTATACGAACGGTAATAGATATGCACAGCATTTCGCAATAGGAACTTTAGGTCACAAATGGAAAAATATATGTGACCTGAATAATACTGTTCTATTCAAACTCACGCAACAAATCTGAAAAATGAATTACCCATAATCTCAATGTACCACAAAATTAACTTACATTCTTCTATTTCGATTTTCGTGAGTAAACCGGATTTCTGGGGATTTCATCACAAACTCCTTTTTTGACTTTCGGTCGTAATTCAACTCGAGTTTTGAGGATTTCTTTACGAACTCCCTTTGACACATTCGATCTTTTTTTTTTCCTTGTGCAGTTTCGGTTGCATCTCCGGCTTCGAATTGTACTTTCCGGTCACAACTTCTTGTTAAAACCATTTCTCAAAATTTCCGATCACAAGCGTTAGTCACAAGCGTTTGCACCGCCTTTCGCTCTTCTTGAATAATGTACGGTGAGTTATATGTGGAATTTAGGTAAGAATCAATTTGGGTTTTTTGATTGAGGGATGGAGGGTTTGAAGATTTAGCAGTTTTTTTGATTTATTTATTGAGGGATTGAGGGTTTGAAGATTTAGCGGTTACTAGAGATAGTGTTTACTTATTTAATAACTATCTCTCTCTAGTTTTAACGAAAACACGGTGGTGGTTATGATAAATAAAAATTTATTTAAATCATATTAATTATTAATTAAAACCTGATTTATGTATTATGAAACATGATTCTTGATTTATGAAAATGGAATTTTAAAACCACTGTAATTTCCTCAAAAATAATACTACCATTGTGGAGGTTGTTGGGCCAATGCTTAACACTGGGCCACTTTTATTAATGAAGCCCAATGATTTGTTGATCTACCCAATTCATTGATCCAAATTTAACCTCATTTTTTTCAAAGTGCATTTTTAGTGTTAACTTGGAAACAAAAAATAAAAATAAAAATGATGAAATGTGGCAACTTTGTGACCGACGATGGTAGGGCTTTAAGACTGTCTTTTAAGTAATAATTATCTCTCATTTGAGCATTAATTTATGGCTGTCGTTATTCTCTTTTCCCATATTTTGAGTTTTTTCAGATATTTTTAAAATGTGTTTCGAGTTTTATGTTATAGGTTCAACTTTATAAATGAGTAAAAGCTAATGTTGTGACTAGTTTTGTTTGACAGTATTTCAGTTACTACTACAACACGCATGTAGAATTTAGATAAAGTTGGTTAGATGTTTCTCCCAAGATATGAGGCTATTATAGAACATTCAACAGTAGTGTGATTGGTCATCTGTGCCAAAAATACAAAGTGTCGGTTGTAAGTATAGAGTATCTATTGGTGAAGATTTTAAATTCAAATTTTAAAATTTGAATTTGAATTGTTATCATTAGGTGGGTCACGTGTCCTGGTCAGTGTTGGAAAATTGGTTTTAATTAGCTGGTTTGACCAATTTTTGACCAATTGTTTTAGTGGGTCTCGTTAGTTGCACAAAAGATTTCTTTGGCTGAGTGTGTTCTACTCTATGAGTAGATTAATGTAATGTATTTATTTCTCAAAATCAATTTAGGGTGAATGAGAAATTAAGGCCAAAATATGACAATTTGAAGTTGAAATAAATTAAGAATAAAAATTGGTGGAATCGAAAAATGACAATCCCACATGGGAAAACTAAAAGAAGGAATCTACTTTATATTACTCAAATTTGAGATTTAGGTTTGGTCCCCAAGGGGTACCATAGTTTTGAAAGGGGAGAGGACCTACATGCAAGCAAGTAGGTTGAGCTAAAGCCCACACGAATCGGTCGGCCTGCTGGCACGTCACGGGCTTGGGCTTGGGCTTGTGCCAAGTTGGTATATATTTTTTGCTAAAATTATATTATTTTATTACTATTTATAATAATAATATATTTATTTATATTATTTATTTTTCCACGAATTTTTTGTACGTGACACGTGGCATCTTCTAGAAATTGGCTATTTATAGTTAAATTGCCTGTCCAAATGGGTTGTGTCTGTTTAAGACACAACTTTTCGCCTGTTATGTCTTTTGGACACAACTTTTCAACTTCTATATAAAGGTCTCCATACCCCGGATTTTATTCATTCCAAAATCTTTCCGGATTTTTCTCTCTTGCAAAATATAATCATTCCATCCTATATTATTCTATATTATGCATTTCAGTCCCAAATATTATTTTCATGCATTTTAGTCATCCAGTTTTAGAGATGAAAAATATTAGTAGGTTCGTCTAGTTTTGTAATTTGGAGTGCTACTATTACAATTCGATGCCGTTGTATCTTGGGAAACGAGTGTCGGAAGACCGTCAGCACCAGTGCAGGGCATTATCGTCTTAAGAAGAAAGAGTCGAACTCTTGTCTCGACCATTATCGTTTTATTCCATTCATTTTTGTAAGTCGGTATTCTGCTCAACTATTTATTCATAAATTATTGCACGGTAATAACATTATTTGTCAACAATTTTAAGACGATAATTACAAGTAATACTACATCTGTCGTACCCCTTATCAAAGCTCACGGGAAGAAATCGGAAAAAATTCACTGGAATGGATTTTCAAAGATAACAAAAGAAAATGTTGTTTTATCTCACAGCTCTGAATTTGGCAAAATTCTTTGAGTGAAGATGCTCCAACTGTTGAGGAGGAGAAAACAGATCCTAAAAAATAAGCAACATTCGATGCATGAAGTCATAGTGTCTTCTTGTGTAGAAACTACATCCTCAATTGCCTCGACAAAACACTATACAACATATACAATTCTATCAAAAAAGCTAAACTATTATGGAAATTGTTCAAAAAAAGTACAAAACGGAAGATGCCAGATTGAAGAAATTCATTGTAGGCAAATTCCTAGACTTCAAAATGGTAGACTCTAAAACAGTGATGAATCAAGTACAAGAGCTACAAACTATCTTGTACTATATATATACAGAAGGTATGAAACTCTTTAAGTCGTTTCAGGTCGTTGCAATTATCGACAAATTACCACCAATGTGAAAAGATTTCAAGAACTACTTGAAACATAAACGCAAGGAAATGGGACTTGAAGATCTAATTGTAAGATTAAGAATTGAGGAAGATAATCGAAATTTTGAAAAGAAATTTGGAAAGCTACAAATCGAGGCTAAAGTCAATTTGGTGGAGACATACTAACAAGAAAATGAAGCACTCGGGTAATAGCAAGCAAAAGAGTAAGGCTAAGAAATTCAAAGGAGATTGCTATAACTGCGGTAAACTTGATCACATCGCAAAGGACTGCCGACAAAAAAAAAGGATCGAGTACACTTGACCAAGGAAGCTAAATTGTCTAGCAGTGTATCTGAATTAGTGCTCTCAACTATTGTATTTGAAGCAAACATGGT
>CAIGRT010071185.1:0-17018 GCA_903798405.1 Fraxinus platypoda | reverse complement strand
TAGCTGAGTGGTGCAAAGGACAGGAGTGAGGTAGTCTTAGCTGAGCTGACAACCGTATTGTGAGGGTTCGATTCCTACCTCTTACGAGGTATGAAATTGGACTCTTTGTGAGCACCAGTATGGTAGCTCTTGTATCCTTGCCTGTTGAGGCACATCCCGCGATTTACCTAGTCCACAATGCTCTAGGGGAGGGGTGGGGCGGGGCTGGGCGGGGTTCAACCCGTTTTTTTTTTTAACAAAAATATTCCTGTACTCTTCCGATTACCTTAATGATCCTTCAAACAAGAATGGGCTCTGGGGAACAACAGCAATACGAGAACGGAGATCTCTGACAGGAACTCCAGCAATGTTTATACCATCCACTATAATACGTCCACCACAAATTGGATTGAGACGGAATACAGCATTCAGAATGCTTGATTTTCCAGCACCAGTTCTTCCCACGATTCCAACCTGATTCAGTTTCATACAACTTTTAAACTGAGTCTAACCAAATTCTCAATTGAGTTTTAAAACCCACTGTATGGATGTTTCCAACCACATGGTGTGATACTTTTCTTGATACTCTAATGTATCTATCATGTCCATTCTTGAAAATAAAGGAAGCTAAAAGTTTTAACTCTCTTGACAAGGGGAAAAAGAAAAAGATCCACTGTCTAGATTACAGAATAATTTATTAAATGTAAAAGGTCAATAAAATTGAACAAGATTTGGTTCATCCATCTGAAGAGCAAGCATTAGTGTTTGAGGATAATGATCGGATAAGTATCAAGACTTCTCATGCTTGTCATGCTCAGTTCACCTATTGATATAAGAAAAATGTGCAAAAATGGAATGCTTAAAACAAATTTTGACAACAGATTAAATTTTGGGCGTGAAAATTTGCCAATATAATTTTTCTATACGAAGCTTTTATAGTTCATCAATATTTATATAGAACTGAACTTAAATTCTGTGATTAGAAACTTTCATTGTGTCTACTATCTCTTTGATTTCACAATAGTGTCAAAATTTTCCAGGATAAAGGAATAATAAGGTCAGGGGGTCAAAATTAACAAACCTGAGTTCCTCCAGCAATAGTGAAAGACACATCACGTAGTGCGGGGGGCAAAGATGGCATATATCTGAGAGTTACATTCTGAAACTGGATCTCACCGTGCAATGGCCAAGTTGGGTCTAATGGATTTTCCCCCATCAGTTCTTCTTGAGGAATATCCATGTACTGAGAAGTGAAAGGTGCAGCAAGAGAAGGTCAGTAACGTCAACAACAACGTGGAAGTATATCTATTAGCTTAACATTAATCTAACTTGCCTGAAGAACCCTCTCGACAGAAACCATCTCCTTCTCTGTTTCAGTGAAGCTAGTCAAGAAGCTACCCAAAAAGGATACAATCGGGGAAGCATAAGAAAGGGCTAGCCCAACCTACGGGGAAAAAAGATCCATCTCAGAAATCTAAAATTAATTGTTAAACCAACTCATCTAGAAGCTTAATAATTGTGCACATGAATTCAACAGGTCATGGAGCAAGAAAGGTCAGGGATAATGAAAATTGCGCATGTGTCTGGGTTTTTAAAAAAAAAAGGAACTTGGCCTGCAAATGAGGAAGCACATTGGGACATAATTTAAGTAAATATGTTTGTTTGTTCTCTGTTTGACAAAACCATTGGATAAAGTGGTTCAAAAATAATTAAAGTACTTTAAAATTGATTCATAACACTAATATATACATCAACTTACAAAAGATGAAATAGCAAAAGTAAAAGGAGCTCAATAATTTACCAGCCCTGGAGTGCCCAAACTGACAGGGAGAAGTCCACGAGAGCCAACAATAGCCATCACAGCAACAAATGATACGATACATGCTGCCAACAACTAAAAACATCTACCTGTTACTTCTCACATGTAACTATTGACTGAAGATTTTGGAGTTTTAAGTGCATAAAGAATTGATAAGTTCATCCACAACAAAGTTGCAAATCTAGACTTTCTGCATTATATGCATAGACAAAAATGCTAACATCAGGAGACATACCTGAAGACGAAGGGAAAGCCATAAACTTGCAAAGATCTCTGTGTAAGAAGTCCGCTGATATAATTGCATATGCTGAGTGAACCTAGAGAAGAAGTGGTCCTGCCCACAAGCACAACTAATTGTCATTTTGAAACATTGTAAGCATATGCGTTCATGAGAAAATAGAACTGAAACCTATTGACTTTCAGCTTAAATGAAATTTAACTCCTATTATAGGAATCAAGAGCCTTATGATTATAATTGTTTGTTTTTTAACTGTAGAAACAAATTTAATATTAACAAAAGATCAACAGAGAAAGATTTCATTCGTGGATAAATGCTTGCAAGGTCCAGATCAACAATGACGATGGCAAGCTTCTGATTGGTGAAGTACCAACCTAGTCAATCTGATTATTTTATTTTAACAATTTATGACAGACCCTAAGGATCTCCTACTCATTATGCTCCATAAAAACTCTTTTTATCTAGGAATACCAGATCTTTTACATCTAAATATATTCTCTTGACTGATCAAAATATGAAGAAAGAAATGCATAATTCAAGTAGCACTAAAAGCACACCGCCAGGAGTAATTTTAAATAAAGCGTCATGCTGATGCTGTAACAGAGAAGAACTTTACCAGAGACTTGAAAGCTCTAATAGTTGGTGAACCATTTAATGTCTCAGTAAATGATGCATAAATAGGTGAACGAGAAACACTGTCCAGTCTTCGCAATTCCCGAGACGTTGATCTGTAGTAAAACTACGAAAATCTTATGTTTATTAGTGCTGGTGTTTGATATTTTATAATATTATAATATTGCATAATTATTACGGTAACAACTAGAAATATATCTCTATTTGTCTATCTTCCAGGAAAAAAAGAAAAGAATAGTAGGCAGGATCTGGTTTTCTTTCGACTGAGTGTTTAAGTTCCATGTACAGTATGCCTCAACACTTTTAGTTAAATAACAAAAATTTCGCCCTCAATTTAACTGTCTCAAAAGAGCTTAGCATCAAAACTCTAGGAGAGAAATTATGTCGAGCTAAATGTTAAATCTTGGCTCTGCAACCTAATAGAAAAGATATATTACAAACCTGCAATTTTCTGTATATATACCAAAAAGGCAATAAAAGCAGCATAAACACGACCTGCACATGTGAGCAGAGTCTTAGGGACAAAACTCCACACAAGTACAGAGAATGAATTAAATTCTGAAATGAACAAGAGGAAAACACAAAGGCTGTATGATTTACAATACCTGCACATACGACAAAACTACAGCAATTCCCAAGAGGCCAACAAAATTTGCCAAGAGAATGTTGAGTATAAAAGGAAGAGAATCATCTATTGTATAAAGATCTGAGGACAATCTATATAATAAAGTTTAGTATTAAAGTGGGAAAGTGAAATGAAATTGTTAATCATTTGAAGGATTGTCATGCTACCTGTTTAGTATCCTTCCACTTGGGGTCTGATCAAAGAAACTAACCGGTGCATTGATAAGAATCTGCACTAATTTATCGTGCACCAGAACAGCAGCCCGTAGACCACCAAATGCAAATGCAAATGCCCTCACCAAAGTCAAGGAGGAATTCACTAAACAAAACACGCCGAGTATGACCTGCACCACAGGTAATAATTTACCCGAAACGATTAAAAAATATGCTGCAGTTCCACCATATTATGTGCTTTAAGTACAGAAACCAAGAAGAATCGTGGGGTGAGGAGACTAATACAAGAAAAATCTAAATCATGATGCATACTTCTTGTCTATATAACAAGAAATTTTAATATTGCACTCCCCATGAACATATAATTCATTTCATCTTAGTTCTGGTTAGACAAACTTCGATGAGGCCTCAATGCATTTCAAGGATATAACTACTTACCAGATAAAAGGTAGTTGAGTACTTTTTTTGGTTGCTTCCAGTTGTATCAACCCAGAATGATAGCCACAGATCATTTCCATTACGAGATGCTTGCATTAGAATTGCGGAGAGACATGTCAGAATTGTAATGAACCAACCAGAAAATGCAGCATAATTTCTGTAGATGACACATTAGCAAATGATCAAATGACAAATTTCGTGGACTTGTGCCTTCAAATTGAATCAACAAATAAACTCTCACTTGTACACAGTTGGTTCGACTCTACCGTCTTTTCTTGTCTCAACCTCAATGATGTCTTGGGCTTGGCTGGAAGAGCTTATACAATCATCATCTAGGTCTTGCTCTAGGGTTTCTTTAATAACATTTGATATTTTTTCTTTCTTGCCTTCCTCAGAAAATGTGTTAAAGTCATTTACTGATAAAAACGATATGTAGGAAGCAACAGAAGGGTCAGATGGACTTCCTATGCACTTCATACATCCTTTATCCATGACAACCACCATATCAGCCAAAGATATTGCCTGCTAGAAAAGGACATACTCTTTAAAATGAATTCTATACAAGTGCCGATCTATACTATGTATCATAATAATCATTGTCAATTGCAAAATATCGAGTCATCCATAAAAACAAATTTAACATCAGTTGCTAAAACGTCTCACGTCGCTTCTTCATTTGCAAAATAGGTACTGAATTTGTCAGTAGGTATTGTTAGTTTAATGATGAAAAGGAGAGGGAGAATATGTTGAACCTGAATGTTATGTGTGCAGAGAATGCGTGTCTTCTGGTTTAAAAGAGTACCAAGAATAGCATTTTGTAGAATTGAGCAAGCAACATGTGCATCAACGGCACTTAGAACATCATCAAGCAAGTATATGTTTGAGCCCTGGTAGATAGCTCTACTCGTTCCCATAACCAAAAAAAAGGAATTTAGAGAAGATCATAATGTGCTCTGCAATTTAAACATTCTGCTCTCGGAGAAAAACAAGAGAAAATATCACCTGGCAAGCGCAAGACGAGCTCTCTGTCCTCCAGATAAATTGACTCCTTTCTCTCCAATACAAGCCATGTCGCCTCCCATCATTAGGGAAATATCAAGATCCAGAGCGCATGCCTGTAATATTTCTGAGTATCTGCTCAGATAAGAGAATATATATATTGAGAACATTTTAACACAGAACACTCAGGAAATTGGTGGGTATGAACATATTCCTTGCTCAAAATTAACCCCAATAAGTGCCTCTAGCTTTTGCCTTCAACAACGTTTCATAATTAATACCTTTTCTGATCATAGTCCTTGCCAAACAAAATATTTTCACGTATAGTTCCTGACAGAATCCAAGGGACCTAAAGCAGAAGTAGGAAGTGTAAAAAGTTGTTTCAAAAGCATGCACGAAGCTGCTACTAGTTAAAATTAATTAACCTGTGGAACATATGCTGTGGTTCCACTTGAGTAAATTGATCCATTGACGAGTCTCATTTCCCGGAGAATCAAGTTTAAGAGAGATGATTTACCCGATCCAACCTGTAATACGCAGAAATGTACAATACTGGTTATGATGGTGCTAGATGTTAAAGGATAAGTTTGCATCAAAGGAAAAGTGGGAAATCCATCTAATTGTAAAGTTCAATACACATAAAAGTAGGAAATTTTGTGAGTTTAATAATATCCATCAGTTTCCGAGATTTAGTTTAGCATTAATATCAAATCGAAGTTCAACTTAAAGGATACATACTCTTGTGTTATCCGTGAAATGAGCAAATATGAGATGATAAACATAAGAAAGTTCATACAACACCACTGAAGATACTTTCCGAATCCAACAATGAAGTACAAATGTATAATGCATATAAAAGTAAGAACTCAACAAAATAGTAAAAGTCTAAAGAAATTCACCTCTCCAATTACCGCAACCAGAAAGCCCTTAGGAACACAAAGATTTATGTGTTTCAAGACCAGATCAAACTCCTCCTCGTTACTGCTTGACCATGTACAAGATGCATCACGAAGAACAACAGTAGTATCTTCATAATCCAACTTTTCATCTGAATGTGACAGGAATGAGAGACTGGATCCAGTTTCAATTTCATAACAGAAGAGGTACTTGCTCAACCGTCTAGTTGATATGGCGGCCTGGAAGCAATTATAGAGTTAATATAATAATATTCACATTCCAAAGCACAAAATCTTAAAATTAAGGATAATGAAAACTTACATCAATCAAACCATTAATGACCCATGGGAATGAGTTTAGAGGGGAGATTAAATTGTTGAATAGAGCAAGGCAAGTGAAAACCTGAATATCAATGTCGAAATATAAGTGAAGACAGTAAAATATTATTGATACACAACTTGTGAAAGAAAAATATTTGCAATATAAATTTTCCTTAGAAAAAAAGGCTAAAGCTACTGATATACCGTTGCTGCATCAAGCTGATGACCCAACATTGTATAGAGTCCAAATGTGAACAGAGAGAAAAGAGTGGGTGTTGTTGCCCAAAAGAAAACACACCAGGCATCCAAATACTTCCTAGTCTAACAGTAAAAGAGGAAATCTGTTAGTTTCATGCCATGGTACCTAAGATCCTGGTTTTCAGTTCATGTGCAACTAGAATGATAAAGTAAAATACAATTTTCTCACAGATAAATATGTGACTTCGGAGGATCTTGTCTTCATCAACCATTTAGCGAAAAGAAGCTCCCAGCCATACATTTTTAAAGTGCGGATATATGTTAAAAGTTCTGCTGTTTTCCTAATCCTGCCAAATGACACATAAATTAAGATGTATGACATTCAAGACTATATAAGTGGTATGCACACCTGTAGCATTACAAAATACAAAATTAGGAGATACGTGGTAACTCAGAAGAAGTATAACAGGTCTACTGCCAAACCCATTTAGATGTATATTTGACTAGAAGTACAATGTTTTACTACTTCATTTAGCTTCTATCGAGCTTTTAAAATGATTTAACATTTTAAACAGTCCATTAGTGTGAAATTCTTGTATCTTACTATACGATGCCTTCTAGTTCTAAACTTGACTCATGGCCAACGCTTATTTTGCTCCTCTTTCTACAAGTTAGGAGTAGGCTTTGACTTTCTGTTTTCTTTTGACAGAGAGAGAGAGAGAGAGGGAGAGAGAGATCAAATAGTTTTGATAGTTTTGTTAGATCTCTTATCAGAAATTATTAAGGCAGCAAGGACAGTGTACTAGAATATCAAAATTCAACATCACTAAGGAGGATAAATTCGTCCTGCAAAGTTATATGCATAAAAAGTTAGTTCAGGAAAATTTTTATGTACCTTTCATCCTTTTGCTCCATCATATTTTTGGTTGCATTTGCAATCCTATTAGCTATCCATTTGTTCACTGTGAATAGAATTATTAATATCCATAGGAATTAGTATTCCAAACGTAACTCAACCCAATATTGAAATCGGTGACATCAATATTTGGATATACAAGATATATATGATGATAACAACATCAGGAGCTCAAGAACCAGCCTGCAGTTTGAAAATATCTTAAGTTCAGAAATTAGCCTGCAATGGCAGAAAAAAATAGAACCTTTCAATTAGCCCATGTTTGACAATCATACTTTTCAAACTCTTTTTTCTGCAAACTCATTTTCAATCACACATTCACACAATAAAATATTCTGCACGTAAACTCAAAACTTTTTCCTACTTTTTAACCACATATTCTCCTAAAATCACTATTCAAAATTCTATTTTTAAAAAGTATGGTTGTCAAACAGGGGCTTAATATTTATGCATAGGACATGTATACAACTTTTTGGGCATTGTGAGGATTTTGCTATAATTTATTTTGTTAATGATGGTCTTGACTGAGTATATAAGCACTATTGAAATAAAATTATTACCTAACTGGGAAAAAATTAGCCCTCCAGAACTAATGGGTTAATTCAATATTGTTCTATATACTAATAAAGGAAACAAAACAAACGAGTGGTAAAAGGAAATTTATGACGGAAATAAACAATATTTTTCAATTATACTTGGCATTCATATTCAACTTTTTATATGCCTATATATATTAGAAACATGCTTTTATAATGTTTACTTGATGAATACAGAACAGAAAAATATATTTTTATATTCTCGTGTAGGCAGGATATAACTGAAAAATCATCTGTGTCCAAATAGAACTTAAAGAATTTAAAAGTTGGTCAGCTTACCTGGTATTAGCAAAATAATTATTGCTACCCCAGATAAAAAGGCAAACTTGACTTGTTGATAGAGTAAATACAGAGCAATTCCTATTTGCAATGGCAAGCTGAGGCAGTTACACAATAATCACGAGTCAAGAATTAATAATAAAAAGTTACTGCTGCACAAAAATAGGAATGTATGATATTTCTTTGCTGATGGTACTGATTCAGGGTAAGAGTTTATGATAAGCATTGTTCCATGCATTAGCACCTTCAGAAAGAAGATATCGGACATATTTAGAAAATGTTAATTTCAGAAATATTTAGTGAGAGATAGGATACTATATGACTACGATTCCAAATGGGTTAAAAGTGTAGACATTTAACCTCCATATATCGTGAGCACTATTGCAGAGGTTTACAATTCGATCAGCATCAACGGACATGAATGTTTGAATTTCTCCTTCTGAAAATGTTGATCTCTCCGCTAAGCTAACACAAAGACACTGAAAGAATATATACTGGCAGTCATATGGTTTGAAAGGAAAAATAGCGACAAACAAAACAAAGGGATACTACAATTTTTATTTTAAATATGTGAAGAAGTCCTAAAAAATCAATACAAGACTTATAAGCAATCTGTCACACAAGTCCACGTGTCATGAACTTCTCTTTGTGAATGTGCAATAGAGATAAGATTTACCTTCCGATAGATGACAGTCAAGATACTGGATCTCAACTTGAGCCTAAGTTTTGAAAGATGAAGAGTATATTGTGTGTCTAGGAAAGATCTGCAGAATTAATTGAACACCAATATTAAAACACTTCTATGAAACAAAGACAAGAATTGATTCACTATAAGAACATGGATAGTGGCACTTGACTAGCATTAATGTGGTTACATACAACAGAATGGAATGTAAGTACGGGACTTCCTATTTGCACCCCTTAAGAATTCCACATTCCTCCCGCAGAAACAAAAGCAAATAGTGAATGGATTTTTTAAGCCCTCTAGGGGCTCGAAACCATAATTTAGGCTTTCTATTCATTATGACGAACCAAACAGACTTAAAAGAACTGCCATAATCCACTTCCTCCAACATCCTCTAAAATATATTTCCATTATAATTATATCTAAACATGTTTGAATAGGTTACTATGTTTTAATAAGTGAAAAAAATTACTTATATTCACAGTAAAGTATGGTTAATTTCAAAATAAGCAACTTATTTATTTCCAACTTTGACTAACAAAATGTTTATTTATTTTAAAACTTACTTATTTACTTATAAGTAAATATTTTAAGGATAGCCAAATATGAAATTGTCATCTTTTAATGTCTGAAAAAAAACAAAGTCAGCTTCTTTCTTTAACTGATAGAGCACCAAGTTTTAAAAAAATTTACACCAGAAGCACTTTCTAAGTGAAAAGTAAATAGAAATGACTGAAAATATAGAATCGAAAGTGTAGGGAAGAAAAATTACTTCAAAACAGATATCAAGCCCAAGGATATTGCTAGAAAGTAGCCATTGGCTTCTCTGGAACCTGTTGATGAAAACTTAAGCAGATCAATAATTTTAGCTTTCTGAGCATTTCCACTGCTTTTTAGCAGTAGTTCAATGCCAAATGAGCCAAAACTCAGTAAGAGGCGACTTTACATGAGGCAAGTGGGTTTAGACTTGTAGGTGATATAATTGAAAATGAAAATCAATTATTTGCATTGATCAGCAGATGATTATAATTGCTGTCATATCTGAGGTTATCTGACATAGGACACACAGATAAGGAGAAGCGAATTTAGACTAAACTTAGGAAATCAATCATTTGTACATCAATTCCTCAAATAGCATTACAAATGCTGGAGTAGCCTTTCATACATATGCCCTTGCAGGAGTTGAGAGAATTCCAAAATTAACAATGAAAATTAAGCATTTATATCCAATAAATTAAAATAACTGCCATAACTATTAATTGATATAATATATCTGGATCTTTGTTCTCCGAGATCACACATTTTCAGAATCATGTCAAGCATGAAGCACCAAATTCCACAGTGTATGCTACATTGTAATGAGCTAGACTACTTATCCTCATTAAAAACTATATGCCTTGATTTCAATGTTGACATACAATATTCATGTAAATGAAAATGGATTGTAATCATTTTATTTTTCACATTGGATCGTACTTTATCTGAATATGATACAAAAGTATAAATTTAGTCAAAGCCACTTATCAAAACAAGATAACTCAATATCATCATTCTTCAATTATTACAGTTTTCTCTTCTCAGAATTTTACAAGTAACGGAGAGTGTAAACCTTGTTGAAGAAAATGAATTAGCTTATTGAGAAGTATTGGCCCTGCAAAACCAAGGCAGTCATTGAGAACCTGCATAAAAGCATTTAGCTAATGAAGTACAAAGTTGCAAATAATATGCACACTATAAGGAGTTAAAGATCAAAATCCACTGAATTTAAC
Organism: Fraxinus platypoda; assembly: GCA_903798405.1. NCBI lineage: Eukaryota > Viridiplantae > Streptophyta > Magnoliopsida > Lamiales > Oleaceae > Fraxinus > Fraxinus platypoda. The sequence goes on along the minus strand of CAIGRT010071185.1, from coordinate 6,454 downwards.
TAGACAGAGACTCTTAACTCTAATATGTGTCTACAAGTAAAATAGAAAATGACTCAGTCTCAATAAGGCAGATTAAAGAAATGTAAACTAAATCATACAAAACAAACCAGAGAACACATAAGCACTCGTCAAAATACATATCAAGCTTCAATATTTACATCACATTAGAAACTATAAACTTCATATCAATTTCTACACTGAAACAATAGTTAATATAGAAAAGTAAAAGGAGTTGCCACATCTGGAAATTATGAACTATTATCTTCCTCAAATGAAATTTTACTTCAATGGGTAAAAAATTGATTTAATTCAATCATATGTAACAGTAAGTAGGTAAAGAATAATATATTTTATTTCCCATCGTGGGATTCGTGACTAGACAACAAGTTCAAAACCTAATAGTTCATTTGATCCATCAGTAAAATCCTTTCTTGGCAAAGTCTTGCAGGAGTCACCTGTTTTGTATTTTCCATTTCTATTACTTTTGAGAAACTCCAAAGGAAAGCAGCATATCAATACCATACCTTCAACAGACCGAGGCAGAAATATGGCCATCCATAAGCTGAATATATTGCCTTGAACAAAGAAGGATGGGCAGCGGTATTTGTTCGTTGTGCATTCCAACAGCTTAGTAGAATGTTATGGCAGGATGAGGGATCCATATCCGAGGGTAGCTGAAGCAAATCTTCAAAGTCAAGCTGCTTTTTCATACCCCGTTGCATCACGGGATCAATGGATTTAAATGTCATGATATGCCAAACATTGCCAACAATTCCCTTCATGAATAACATAGAAACATGTAAACATGGAACCGGATGACAAAGCAGAATATAACTGAGGAAAATGATTTTTTAGAGGTTTAAGATGCGTAGAAATAATTAAAATTGGTCATAGTCAACTCTTTTATTCGTGAAACTAAAGGTTAAATTGGGATGCTAAATATAAGTAGCAGAATGATGGGAACTACCTACCAGATCTGTCCAACAATCTTCTTTAACTTCCATCTTGCAGGGGAGAAGTGACTCCTCCATTGAACTGGAATTCAAAAAGTAACTGTAATTACCATAATCGATTTAGTATATCATCACAACAAGAATAATAAAAGGACCAACTTTCATGTTGATTGCACCTTGGTAAGAGCACATAATATGCAGAGATGGGATAGAATCCTATGGGATACAAAATGTATCAGCAATGAAGAAAATTGACATGTAATAATCTTCAACTGTTCTAACTTCAAAAAGTAACACGAAAAATGTAGAAAAGGAAGATGACAAATGCCTAATAAATTCTTCATTCCAAACTCCAGAAAATGAACTGATAATTACCCAGTTTAACTAATTGTGTCTGGAATTTTAAAGCTCATAAACTATAAGCTTATTTTCAATTTATTTCTCATGAAGAATTTCAAATTGTGAAAGAGTAACACATATTTTATCTAATGGTACATACTTAGCTTTTTTATCCAAAGTTTCTTTCCTTCTACACAGGATTAGGAATCCATCTGGGATTATATCTCATCTTTAATCCATAATGGCATAAGTTTGAGGTTTAGCTAACACTATAGAATCCAGAATTGACTAAGGTTTTCTAAGCTCTCACTACTGCTTGCTCTAATATCTTCTGTGGATTATAAAACTCATTTAGATATTTCATATCAGTATTAAACTTTTGTTGTAATATGATTTATTTAGGGTTAAAGTACAAATGTAAAATGTAAAAAATCTACGAACAGTTTATCGTGCCTCCAGGATTCTATATGGCATAATTTTATAAGATTGCATCTACCTGCTTCCATGAGCTGCCCACTTTATTCTGATTATGTTTATCAAAATTCCAAAAAGTATGTCAGTAATAGCCACGCAGCTCTCCTTTAGCCATCTTAAAACCTGTAAATAGATAATATGAAACTCAGACACTTCTATTTTGAGTTAATTAAATCGTAAAAGTTGTTTCAGTGGAATAAAACAAGGCCAGTGTAAAATCAGAAGGTTTAGAAAAAAAAGTTCTAAATAATAACAAAAATGAAGCCTCATTCCCGATAAACCATGCATGAAGGCAACAATATGTTCATGAGACATAAACTAACAAATAGACCAAAAAATATTGCTCCGTGATTAAGCATGACGCACTCCAATTTCATAATAAAATTGATGAGGACAAAATTTGTTCCATCATCCAAAATATAAGGGAAAAGTTTACATAAAGTATATGCCAAGAGTTACCCCTGGTGAAGAAAAAACTATTTGCAGTCGAGGGATCAGCAGAAACAATTTTGCAATCCACCAAAAACACAGGATGCGATTGCACAAGACAACCAACCGATTTTCGGACTTTGCTACAAGTATAACTATAGCCTGAAATTGGTAACAGCGAGAAAACAAAAGTTTATTTCCAGTTAGAAGAAGAAAGCTTCAGCTTGCTCATTTCAATTACTTTGGGAAAATTTAGACTTACCCAGAATGAGAACTGTGAGAGACTAAATAACCATTCATGATATGCAACGTGGTATGCATTTATTCTTCTCCTTATAAGCACAGCCACGTCGAAGAATGCGAAGCATAATCCAAGAGCAGGTAGAAGATAAAATAAAATCTTTGCTGAAACGTGTATCTGTATAATTTCAGTTGACATACTGAGAACAATGTGATAGAGAGGTAAGAGCAAAAACTTGAAGTTATACATGTACAAAGTAAACATGAACCTGGTTCCATAGTCCAGTGTCAAAAAATAGAAGAAAAGTAGATAAACAATGAAAGAGCATAATAATTATGGTATATGTTCAAGTTAATAGCATGTTTGGCTAAGCTTCAAAGCTCCTTGGAAGGAGATTTTTTTTTTTTTTGTAGTTCATTACCGATTAAAAAAGCTCCTTTTAAAGTGTCTTTAAGATTAGCCACACAAGCATGGTTAACCCTTAAACTGCTAACTATCAATGTTTGTAGGCAAAATACTGGAAATTCGAGATCATGTCGTCATACAAATTGGCATTCTTGAGTAACTAAAGGAACTTGTGATCTAAAAGCAAAACGATTGCTCATGGTAATGCAATTCCATTTAATGGCTCATTGTATTGACATTTTGTGACGCCATCCGAGCTATTACATAAATGTTAAGTTCCATTTCAAATTAAATCAGACAATGACAAAGCAAAAATTGTAACAGTCAACTTTTGTGACCTCATTGCTTTATTTCTTGAAAACAATCAAGTTTAGTGGCATACCCTCCTACGTTCTTTCTGGTGCCTTGTCGTGATTCCGAGAACAGCAATCATAACCATAGTCACTATGTTCACACCGAGACCAAGCACTGTGAATACATGTAAAGGGAAAGAAATGGAACTCCAGAAATAATACCAATACTGCATGTTTGGTGCGTAGCATTGGACAATATAATAAACAAAATATATTAGCTTATTTTCATTCATTAATGGTGTCAAGCGCTATCCAATCCTCTCCCTACCATACATGAAATTACTGTTGAACAGTGATATGAAATCAAGCAATCGAATCAAAGGATATAAATTGTCGAAACACTCTGAAACTCCCTCTTGATTCCACACCTGATCACAGACAAGTAAAATCAAGATCTTTACTTAGAATCACCACAAAATCAAGAAACCAAATATCTGAAACAACTTGTTATAACAAGAACTAGAAATACCTTATTTTCCCACCAGGCATGCTAAAGTGTAAATTTGCACGAGTCTACGCGCTATCATGTATATATATGAACGATTATATTCAAAATTAGAGTTGCTTTTCTAATTCCACATTTCTCAGGAACCCATTGGCTTTCCCGAATTTAAAGTTCCCCAAAAATAATGCAAAAACGGTTCATATTTTTCATGGTTTATTCAACCAGAAAGTGCAAGAAGTTTACGTTAGTACGATCAAAAAGTTTTTTTTTTATCTAATTCAAAAGATTATATAGCTTCCAACAAGAAATTTTATGAGTTAACAATTAAATTCATTACATTCCCAACAATTAAAAGAGAACAGAGCTTAAAATTTGCGTACATATGGAGAATCCGGACAAATGCGCTCCATCAGCTCCATCGTCGCTTTTATTTCCTCACTCTGACTGAAGCAAACTACACCGAGTACTGTAAAAGGTTCATTTTATAGCACAAAATTAAAGCTGAACTTGGCTTTTGCATGGCTTTTGCAGTGAACAGTGAGGAATTGCTGGGCACCAACTAATTTTTTATGGTCCCTTCCCCAATTCTCTCCTGCTACTCTGTTATTCAAGGGTTTTTATTTTACTTGTTTTTGACTTTTGAGTGTGTGTTCGGTCATTACTCAAATTACTTTAAAGTTACTTTTTTAATTAACATTTTATTACTTGCACAGTCAATGAGGTGGCAATGAATATAGATTTTTCGACAAACATGTTTAGTGTGTGTCTGATAAAATTGTACTACTAAATTTTTTGGATAATGCTTCTTGTACAAAATGGTGTACAAAATAGCCACTTGGCCGCCCCCTATTGGAGGGTCGGCTGGAGGGAGGGGCCAAGTGGCCATTTTGGACACCCCTTTGTACACCATTTTGTACCTGTAGCACAACCCAAATTTTTTTGCCAAACAATTCTCGAGTTTATTTACTAGTGGCAATATCCTAATATTTCGCATAATGTGATTATGGGTCTTCGGTCAGTAAATGTAAGGTTTTTGAACCGAATCTATAAGAATATGTGAATTTATGAATTTGTCTATATAAATGATAAAATTACATGCGGTTATCAATTGAATTTAACAAAATGTTAAGTGATTTGATAAATTTATCCGCTGTATTGAAATTTTAACATGGTTTAAGTAACATGAAACCTAAATTCATCAATTTGAAAAGGTTAAGGACATATAACCTTACTTTCAAAGTTTGAAAACCCATAATCACGTGAAAAGTTAAGGATCTCAATTATAATGTATTCATTATATAATCAATAATGATATTTAGCATCAGTAGTGTTAGAGTAATGACTACACTTGATATGCTTAATTAAATGGATGTTTTGACTTTCCATTTAAATGAGTATTTCATTTAATGACATCTAATTGTCACATAAATTGATATTAAAATCAATTGTGTTAAATAATATTACTCTTATATAACCTGAACCTCATTCAAGATATATATACATTATTTTTTATATTGTACTACGTGACAAAATACGATTGAACAGTTTAAAAACAAAAACAATTTTCTCGTCCACAAATTTAAAGAAATAGACGCAATGTAAAAAAATAATGTGAATCAAACAAAGACGGACATTTAGGACATGTTCTCTTTATTATTTTCAAACCGTTTTCTATTTACAATTTTTCAAAGTAGTGAAAACGCATTCTCTTTCCCATTTTTGAAAATACGTTTTTGAAAACAAGTTAAAAATTTACAAAGAAAACCAAAAACAACAATTGGTATTTTCAGTTATAATCAAGTCAAAATTTTCAAAACACATTTTGAGTGTTTTCAAAATATCGAAAAGAACACATTTTCAAGAATCTCAAAATGAACACTCAAAATACAAAACCTAAAATGAATTCAAAACGCAAATACAAAGAGAACAACCCCTTAACGTTACTGAACCAGAAATAGGAATATTCTGAAAGTTTGGTTGTATGCTTTACACGTGGCACGTGAGTGGCACGAAACTTTGGAAACCACATTTTATTACTTTCGACTTTTCTTTTATTTGCTTTTTTATTTTGTCTGCTAGTAGCGTGGAGTGGCTGCTGGAATCTCTCCCCTTAATTACTGATGAGTGGTTTTAAAAAATTTAGTTTAAAAAATAAAGAGATAATAGTTAAATATTAGATCGGTGGTCAAAAACTTAAAAAGAAGTAATTTTTATTTTTTAAAAAAGAAATGCGATAAATCTATGACAATTCTGAACTTTTTTAAACGATTTTTTTATTCAATTAAACCATGTTACGGACGTTTTCAGATATAAATAAAAAAAAAAATCATTTATGGTGAAGCATAACATTTTTCTACTAGGGACAGATATGTTTTATTGCCTATAGACAAAAAAATTAAATCAATACATGCAATAATTGCTATTATATTAATATTTAAATCAATACATGTTATATGTAGTAATAGGGGTGGTGATAGAGGATGTGACGACGACGATAGAATATATATAACAAAGCTTGTTACATGCGTTATACTCTTTGTAATATATATTTATAAATTTATGGTTTTTATAAAAAATATAACACTTTTTGTTACGAAAAAAGAAAAAAAAATTGTTTTGAAAATAAAATAAATTGGACAATAATATAAGAAAGTGGTAATTACATGAGGCCCTACTTTTCAAGATTCAAATTCCAAAATCAGATTTTGAGTTTTAATGTTAAAAATCAGATATTTTTATATATAGATACATATTTTTCTATATTTAATTAAATAATAATATTATAAAAATTAAATTATATACCCCCATCGCACAC
>CAIGRT010071178.1:0-14708 GCA_903798405.1 Fraxinus platypoda | reverse complement strand
AATGAGAATGAACATTTTAATGTGGCTCAAACAGGGGCCTAAACCCAAACCCCTAGTTTCCCTAATCAAGAATCAGTATTACAATTTACAACCTACAATTTTTGCTGGCCTTCTCTTTTTCTGTCTAGGGTTTTGTTTTACAAGTCCAAAAACCAAGAAAAAAGTGTCAAGAAATGAAAAACTCTCAACAAGATGCACTAACCAGAAAATAAAAACCACCCTTTAATGTTATTTCTAAAGTTTCAAAACCAACTAATTTGGTATAAAGAAGCGGGTTTCTGCCTTTTCTGGTTTATGAGATCAGTTATGACACTCAGAACACCCATCGAGAGACGGGCTAAGTTTACTTTTATTGCATCTTGAGCTGGGGAGACACGAAGTGATGTACCAGAAGATGAAGAGCTGTCCTGAAGGACCTGTTTGCCATCTTTCAAGTAATCTTCAGGTATGTTGTTGAGGTCTAATGGATTTCCTTCTGATCTCCTGAAAAACAAAACAACAAAAATAAAGTTAAAGAGGTAAAAAAGAGTAAAAAGAACAAGGAGATAAAAGAAGCAATTGAGAAGCCGGTTGTGGAATTTGTGGGGTGAGACCTACATGGTACAAGACAAAGAAAGACAGACAGAAAAATATGAGGGGATTAAACAATTTTTAGATTGGAGATAACTAAAGATTGGAATATTATAAGACTTCAGTTTGAGGCTGAAGTGTAGAGGATAGTTTGAGTGATGTTGAAGAAAGGAGTGCTTGAAAGTTCTCTCTCAGTTTTTTTTCTGCTACTCTCTCTGGAAACATTTATCTCTCTCTGCCTCTCTCTATCTATCTCTCTAAAAATCAAGATTGAGCAACAGAGGATCTCGTGACTTTAAAAAGGATAGTGAGGAGAGACTTGGGGTAGGTGCATGGTAGTGTCATTTGGTTAGAACTGAGAGAGAGAATATGATAAGGACATTTATGCTTTTGGCTTATTAATGTAGCTAGGTTTATTTCCCTACAACTACTAGATTCATGTCCAATCTAATATATACCAAAGAAACCATGCTACACAAGCACGTTAAATGACAAGTTAAAAAAATGGGAACATATGTCGACACATGATTTGACAGTTAAAAAAAATCAACTTTTTCCACCTCACCCTGTCCTTTCTTTCACCTTGGCTAAGCAGCATTATTCTACCAAAGAAATGAGATGAAGGTAAAATATATAGATATAATAATTGAGGTTACACAAATATATAGATATAACCCTTGTCCAATTCAACTAAAAAGTTATATTAGAATCTATGCAATAATTAATTATAACAACACATTTTATGGAATTCATAACGATTCACCCACACATTCCATCAACTTATCAAAATTTATTAAAAAATTAATTTTTATCTAAATCAAATAGGGGCATAGTAATTGAAGTTACACAAAATTGTAGCCGAAAAAGAAATTATTTAGCTCCCATTTGGTTCACAAGAAAAAAGCAGAATAAAATATAAGTTTTTTTTTTTTTTTAAAGTGATCTTTTTAAGAGATCCTCACTTGTGGCGGAGGAATACCGTGATACAAGTAAAGGGCTAAATCATTTACATCTAATACTCAATAGACTACACGAGTCTGTCCTCAAAATTCCTCTAAGGCCAAGAGGAACATTATCCCCTTCTTGGATGGTGAAAGAATTGCCAGTGGCCCCAATTTTTGCCAAGTAGTGTGCTACCATATTTCCTTCCCTATAGATGTGTGTTATCTTGGTCCGGGTGGTTTAAATCAAGGCGTAGATATACTAAAAATCTAAAATTTTATCTAAAACAAACATGGGCTTAATATGGAAAAGTATTGTTTCATGGAATTATTTTTCATTTTCGAGAAGAAAAAAAGTACTTATACCGAACATGCTCGTCTTTTAGATCATGACTAGCAATGTACTTGTATTATAACATCTTGTTCAAATTAAGGAAGAGTATTTCTTAAGAACCTAACAAAACTTTCCTCCACTCTATCTTTAGAGATAAAAAAGGACTTAACTTTTAACACGTAATAAGCTAACTTTTTTTTTGAAACATTTCCAATCCATTTAGTAGACGGATTAAGAGAGACACTTATATAAGTGTACGTATGTGTACACGTACAGTACACTGACACTACAACACGTTTTACATGTTTGATTAAAACTTGTAAGAGGATGTTGGTATTTGAAGAGATGACCATTAAATGCATTCCCTTTATGAAATTAACAAGATACATGCACACATTTAAGGGCAGTCTAGACAAATTTTTGCCTTGCACAAATCACAATGTAGTACTTTTGCCTTGCACTACTTTATATATTCTTTATTTTCGATTTGTTTATTTAAAGAGATGATAAATTAGTCATTTTATAATGTTTTAATGAAAAAAATAGGCGGTGAGGACTTTGGGTTTTTTAGTTTTTATTCCACAAATTCAAAGATTTAACAAAAATCAGGTTTATAGTTTAAAAATTCAAAAATCAGGTTTTATTTTTATTTTTATTAAATAAAGATAATAAAGTCACATTTTTGTGATTAATGGTCGCATATTCATAATTATAAGTCACGAATTTATTTACTGGTCACATATCGTCAAATTTTTTTGTCACGGATTATTTTGAGGTCACAGATCCAAAAATTTGTACGTCACTGATTATTTTGAGGTCACAGATTTTTAAATTAGTTGGTCACAGATTATTTTTGAGTCACATTTGTTGGTCACAGATTATTTTTCAGTCACATTGTCAAAATTTTTAGGTCACAGTCAAATTCTTGGTCACAGATGGCCAAATACTTGGTCACAGATAACCCGCCACCAGATTGCACCAACAGAGAGACACACCGCCACTGTCATCATTATTTTTCAGTCACATTGTCAAAATTTTTAGGTCACAGATTAAATATTTGGTCACAGATAACCAAATACTTGGTCACACACCACCAACAATAACCACCAACGTCGCCGACCCCGCCACAAAATCGCCACCGCCACACGACCGCCACCGCCACCGCCACCACAGGACTTTTTGTGCAAAGAAATGTTAATTTGAGGCCCACTTATCAAAATTGAGCCCTTGTTTGAGCCCCCATTTTATTAAAAATTCATTTTTTTCAATCATATTCTTCGACAAAATAATATTAGTAGATCAAAAATATTTTCTTCATTTTAACAACACATTCTCTGAAAATCACTATTCAAAATGCATTTATTCGTTCAAAATGGGGCACAAACAAGGGCTAAAATAATGGGGATGAATTACGTAATGAATGCAAATGATAGAGACATTTTGCATCAATTATCTATTTTGACCAAAAAAATTGATGGAATGAGACGAAAATAATCAACTCCACAAAAAAAAATGTTGAAATAAGGGTGCAAATACCAAATTTGAATTAATATGGACGATTTGCACAATGAGTACAAATGATGTGAAAGTTTTGAGCTAGTTGCCCTTTTTGATAAAGAGCATGTTTGACAACCATTTTGGTAGAAAGAAGAGTTTTGAATAGTGATTTTTAATAAAATATGTGGTTAAGAAGTATAAAAAGGTTTTTGGTATACGTGTGGAATATTTTTATTGTGTGAATGTGTGGTTAAAAAAGATCATATAGCAAATCATAAAATAAATTAAAGATTGTCAAACAGACACAAAATTAGATGATCAATGGATTATCTCATACGACTTGTCTATTCTCCAAATTGGATATATGTTACTTGTCTTATTATATTTCTTTTTTTTTTTCAATGCCTTCAATATATTAACTTGTTAAAGCTGCTCATAAATTCAATCGTAAAATGCCAATGTTATTAAAATGAATTGTTCAATCCCTTTATGTTGATAACCATTTTTAGATATAATCGATGTAAAATTTTATTCCTAACATGCATCCACTAAAATGGTGACTTATTTGAAAATATCAATTTTGGAATCCAATTATATCCTTGAAGCTTTAAACCATTAGAGCATTTTAGACTCCTACAATATTAAGAGCTTGTTTGGTAGAGATTTTTTGGGTGAAGAATTGATTTTGAATAGTGATATGATGGAAAATGTATGGTTGAAAAAGAAGATAAGATTATTGATGTGATGGAAAATATTATTTTATTGAAGAATGTGTGGTTGAAAATGAGAATTGATTTACTGTAGTGGGGAAGAATTGATTTTTGAATAGTGATATGATGGGAAATGTGTGGTTGAAAAAGAAGAAAAAAGTATTGATGTGATGGAAAATATTATTTTATTGAAGAATGTGTGGTTGAAAATGAGAATTGATTTACTGTAGAAAAGGAGAATCCCTACCAAACAGGGCCTAAGTTTTATGTTTCTATTTTGAATTATTAACAATGCTGCTGAGGAGAATAACTCCAATATTTATATGTTGACTAATAAATTCTTATATAATAGTAGATTGATGGAGAATGTGTGGTTGAAAAAGAAGGAAAAATTATTGATGTGATAGAAAATATTATTTTATTGAAGAATGTGTGGTTGAAAATGAGTAGAAAAAAGAGAATGAAAATTTTAATGTATATCAAACAGGGGCTAAATGTGAAATTTTACTTTTAACAAAACTAGGCCAAATGGATTAAGGAGTAGCCAGCGATTCAAACCATGTATTTCAAGGCTCTCAATGCGGTCTACAAATTCATCATAATTAAAAAGTTTGAACTTGGACCAATGAAAACAAATGTAATGTTGGAATATTGGGTTGTGGATTTAAGCCCCAGTTTGGTAAGATTTAATCTAAATCAAAGTCAAAAACTAATTTTTATTATATATGTCATGGGACCCACTACATTTCAACAACATATTTCATCAATTTTTATCAAAATCTATTTTTAATCTCCGTTAAACAAGGGCTAATATCAAGCATGACATACTCCGAAATGAGTTGGGGACTACCCAACTAGCCGAAACAAAATTTGCATTTTTTAACGATGACAAGGGCTACACAATTTACCATACTACGAACAAAAGTATATATAATATTGGGAAAAGGAAGAAACTTATTACGCTCTTCCTATACGGTAATCCACGTGGCTACTAATTAAGCAAGGATGCCATCTAAGTGCTCTATGAGGTGATAGCCTATCTTCCAAGGCGATGGGGGACATCTTAAAGCTTCGTCGATATAGCCTATGAGTCCGTTTAACTTGGCATAGGATCGTCATTTTCTTTCTCCGAGGTAAGTTCTATGTTCCTAATGATCAACAGGGCATCCATGACTGAAGCAGTAGGGACCGACCCTTTGCCCTGGGTAAATGGAGATTCTGACTTATGGAATGTGATAAGTAACTCATATGATGTTACGTGAGACGGTAGTTGAGTGCAAACATTCTTTTACCCATGTAGGATAGTGTATACAGTCATAGACCTATTGACGCTTAGGACTCAAAATTATGATGTGATGGAAACTTGACCATTGAGTTGTTGGGCTAAGGCCACGATTTGTTCCTTTCAAATATAAACTCGCTCTCGCATGAGAGGATCCTAGAGATAGGTAAGACACTCTCTGTTAAGAGATGTACAAATGGAGATCTCACAAGTTTGCACCACAGATGCTCACTTTGAGGGCCAATACACTAGACATCTCGTGTTCCCACCTGCTTATAAACAAGAGGCTCGATCAATAAGGTTCGGGAGTATGTTTGATAGGTTGGGTATTCTGTCTAGAGAATAGACTAATGAATGAAATTCCTAGAGATAGGCAACATATTTGAGAGAGAATTGTTGAAGCAGAGACAGAATGGTGCCGAATGTCCCTTCACCACTTCATCTTGTGACAAGGTTCTAGCGATATATGATAACGAGGGTTGGACCTTGGAGATCAGTCATGGCGGATGACGACGTTCAGGACTCTAACTTCACTATGGAGATCCAAATAAGCCACCTCCCATGGCTTTGTCATGCCAAATATATATTGCCATGTATTGAAAAGAAAGACCTAGAAGAGCAATTGGAGGTCTAAAAATCGGATGAATTTAACCTAAATGGCCTCGTTGTGGAAAGCAAGGCCTTTCACTTCATCTTAACTAGAAGGGTGAGGAGCTAAAGAGAGAATTCCTCAATATCTACATTTCAGCAAGGCTAGGATCTAACCCAGCCAACAACTCCACGATATGCAACAAGGAGTGGATATGTTGTTGAAAAGCTACTTAAGCTGCTACATTTTTGAGATGTCATTTTGTAAACATATCTCTGACATCGAAGCCCTACATCTTTAGAGGAGACCTTGATATGAGTTTCATATTTTGAGGATGTACGCAATAAAAACCCACTTATGACCAATTGTTTGAGCTTATAAAAGAGGAAAAAATAATGGAGTTTGGAGCACTACCTCGACAAAGAGATCGGATTTACTCCTATGTAAACTCTAAGGATTGTTCTAGAGGACAACGATAGAGGCTGTCCCAGCAAGCGTACCTACTTCTGTGCAAAGTTACACAACATTTTCTCTATAAACGTTGTCTTTCCAAGTTACAAAGGAGATCTAAGCCATAGAATAAGAACTCCACATCAAATTATTGAAAAAATTATAGGAGCTATGGGCACTACGGAGATGATTGCTCTAACATCAAAGGCATAGATGCAAGCTTGTAGAATCTAAGTCAGGCCCACAGAAGTGACCACTCTCTTACTAGGGGAGCCCAAAAACCTTGAGGTAGCGAAAGACGATATGATTCGACCCCTCATGGAAACCAATAACGGCATTAAGAAGACATAAGAGGCGATGCTAATAGCCTTGCCAAGATCAAATGCATCAAGGAAACCCGCCAAAGGTTAACCAAGCCCAAATTAGTGAAAATATATACAATCATTGGAGACCCTACTTAGGAGGCCAAACCATGGACTCTCAAAGGAATCATACAAAGAAAGCTAAGGGCGAGGCCCTAAAATGATACATTGTCCATGTTCGACCACCATTCAAACATGGTTGACTTCATTAGTTTCTGTAAACTTTTGAAGGATAAAAGTGAATAAACGAATTGGGAAAAAACAGGCTTGAAAGCCCTTTGTATTTCACTGATGAATTGATTAATTTACAAAATGGTGATGCACTCAATATATACAGCATCAGAAGAATCATTCCTAACAAACCTCCTAACAAATTTACACGTGGAGTGGTGGCCAAAATAGAAACAATACAATTTGTGCAAAATAAAAGAAAACAACCTAACTAATATTCTTCTAGATAATTCTTCTTTTGCATCCTTGTCACCAATTCCTCAAAATTTCTTTCCTGCTGACTGTGCTCGTGCTCCTCCAGCTGAGCCATATCTTGCAACTTCAATAGCCCCCCGCAAGATGGAGAGTAAAAGTTCATTACTCCCATCTTGGATAGGCAAGAATAGAAACTTTGTGAATTTAAAGACTTGGTTAAAATGTCAGCTACCTGAGCTCGATTGGGGACATGTTGTGTGACAATGCTTCCTTCTTGAATTTTATCTCAAATCAAATGACAATCGAGTTCAATATGTTTCGTTCTTTCATGGAACACCGGATTCGTGGCAATGTGAATGGCATCTTTGCTTTCGCATTTCAGGATTGCTGGTTCGAAATTATCAATCTTTAAATCATTGAATAGATATCTAAGCCAAGTGAGTTCACAACAAAGGTTTGCCATCGCTCTGTACTCTGCCTCTGCTGAAGATCGGGACACTACGTACTGTTTTTTTTATTTCCACGATATTAAAGCCTTTCCAATGAATACGCAATATCCAGTCACTGACCTTCTGCTGTCAACACATGCTCCCCAATCAGAATCACAATATCCTTCTAGTTGTATTCTTGACTTTGTAGGGTAAAACAATCCCTGTCCTGGTACTCTCTTAATGTAGCGTAATACTTTATGAGCAGCATGTAAGTGAGGAATTCTTGGACTCCCCATAAATTGGCTCAATAGCTGAACTGAATGCGTGAGATCAGGCCTGGTGATGGTCAAGTATAGTAACCTCCCTATCAGTCTTCTGTAAAACGATGGCTCAGGTAATAATGCTCCCTCATCTTTGCTAAGTTTAACATTTTGATCAAGCGGAATTCTAGCAGGAGCTGAACCAATTGTGCCTGAATATGTCAAGATATCTAGGGCGTATTTTCTCTGGCATATGTGGATTCCATTCTCAGACCTTGCCACCTCAACCCCTAGAAAATATTTCAACTTCCCTAAATCTTTGATTTTGAATTTATCATTGAGTGTGACCTTCAGCTTGTTGATTGTATCAATACAACTTCCAGCCACAATTATATCGTCTACGTATAGTAAAATAGCTGTAAAAGAGTTACCAGTCAACTTAGTAAACAGACTATAATCTGCTTTTGATTGGGTGTAACCTTGCTTGATAATGAAATTAGAGAGTTTCGAATACCATTGGCGTGAAGCTTGCTTCAATCCATATAGGCTCTTCCGTAATTTGCAGACTCTGTTCTCTCTTCCATTGGAGTAACCAGGAGGTAATTCCATGTAAACATCTTCATCCAAGTCACCATGTAAGAAGGCATTATTTACATCAAATTGGCATAAGTTTCATCCCTTGATTGCTGAAATTGCCAGCAGAGTTCTGATTGTGATCAACTTGGCTATAGGCGAGAAAGTCTCGTGATAATCAAGCCCCTCCTGCTGAGTATATCCTTTAGCAACTAAACGTGCTTTGAGCCTTTCAATACTCCCATTAGCATTGAACTTCACTTTGTAAACCCACCTACATCATATAGCCTTTTTTTCAGGTGGCAGTTTGGTCAAAAACCAAGTATCATTAAGCTCTAGAGCCTCAATCTCAGCTTTCATGGCAGCACACCATTCAGGTGAAGTCATGGCTTCCTGGTAGGATTTAAGTTCTGTGTGATTTGTTATTGAGGTCACAAAAGCATGGTGAGGTGTGGATAGTTTGTCATAAGAGATGCAATTTCTAAGAGGAAAAATACTACCTGAGGTACCAGTTTCCTTTTGATTGTTGAGCTTCTGAAGTGAGGGAGGTGAAGAAGCCTGCTGGCACATGAAGTCCTGCAAGTGAGAGGGGTTCTTCGAATTCTGCTGGATCTTCTAAGGAAGTGACTAACAGTATGTTGATTTAGAATATCAGTGGCAGGTGATTCTATGTGATGATTATCATTTTCATGAAAATTAGGAGGTTCTGAATTACTTAGATTTTCATTTTCAGTATGTATGTTATCAGTGTTATCAGATGGAGAAATGACAGGATCATTATAAAATATAGGATTTTGTGTAAAACTCAGATGATTGAAGTCAGATAAGGAGTCATTGCTGGTGGGTTTAATGTTTTGGAATGGAAATGTGTTTTCGTGAAAAATAACATTTCTGGAAATGAATACCTTCTTTGTCTTTAAATCCAGCAGTCTATAGCCTTTGATTCCAAAAGGATAACCAATGAACACACACTCCTAGACCTAGGATCAAACTTCTGCCTTCCATGGACAAGGGTAGTAGCAAAAGCTAGGCACCCAAAGACCCTTAGATGACCATAGTTGACTTTGGTTTGAAATAATATCTCAAAAGGACTTTTGTTGTTTAAAATTGGAGTAGGTGTTCTGTTTATTAAATATACCGCCGTTAACACAAAATCATTCCAGTATTTCAAAGGAAGTCCACTTTGAAATTGCAAAGCTCTTGCAACATTCAAAATATATTGATGTTTTCTTTCCACCGCAGTGTTTTGTTCAGGTGTTTCGACGCAAGTTCTTTGATTCATTATCCCCTTTTTCAGATAAAATTGTGTCATGTTGAATTCCCCTCCATTATCAGTCCTAACTATTTTAATTCTTGTTTCAAATTGATTTTCAACCATGACACAAAAATTCTGTAAGGCAGTGGCTGCATCAGACTTAAAACCAGCATGTAGGTCCATGTACATCTACTATAATCATCAACAATTGATAAGAAATACTTAGATCCATCTCTGTTGAACTCATTACAGGGGCCCCAAATGTCGCAATGAATAAGTTCAAAACATTTTTTAGTCTTGCGATGACTAACATTAAAAGGCAACCTGTGTTGTTTTGCTAAGGGACAAATAGAGCATTGGCTTATACTAGGGAGTGCAGGGATATGAAGATTTCCATTAGGGGTGAAATCAGAGTATGAAGAATGGCCTAATCTGTAGTGCCATAAGGTAGAATCCTTGTGAGTTTTGGCAGCAGAAACAGAAGAGGAAACAGAACATTTGAATTTATTTAGAACATGGTATCAGAGCAAGGTTACTCCTGGGCACGCTCAATGAAGAGAGCACTAAGGATCAAGAATAAACTGGGGTTCATTGACGGCTCCCTGTGTGAGCCAAGTGATCCCAATGACCCATTAATGGAGCAAAGGCTGAGGTGTAACGACATTGTCATAACTTGGATGCAGAATGCTATGGCCATTGACATCAAGAGCAGCACCATTTATGCTGAGACTGCCCATCCTCTTTGGCTTGATCTTGAGCAATGCTTTTCTCAGCAAAATGCCCCACGCATTTTTGAGGTTAAGAAGGATATCACAAGCTTGATGCAGAATTAGGACTCTGTGAGTGTCTACTACTCAAAAATCAAAATTCTATTGGATGAACTGATGAACTATAAGAACATCCCTAATTGCACTTGCGGGGGCCTGAAGACAGTTGTTATGAACCAGCAAAGAGACTGGGTTATGAAGTTTTTAATGGGACTAAGTGACTCATATAAAGAGATTAAAGCTCAGATCCTACTTATTAAGCATTTTCCTAATTTAAATGAGGTATACTCTCTAATTCAACAAGAAGAGAAAAGGCGAGAGATATCCAATCCAAGCCCTGTAAACTCTGATTCTATGGCTTTTTTGAGCAAAAGAAATTACATAGAAGGTAGAAATCAAAGCCTCCCTTCACAGAAAAAGGACAGATACTATTGCACTTATTGCAAGATATCAGGTCACTCCCTTGAAAGGTGCTTCAAGGCAAATCCTAACAAGCCACCGTGCTCCTATTGCCAAATACTTGGCCACTCAGTTGATAAATGTTACAAATTGCATGGATTTTCACCAGGTCCCAGATTTAATGATAAAGGGAAGGCTACTATTAATATGGTATCTGCAGGAATGACACATAGCCAGGAAGTGGTGAAGGACAATGGCCAAGTATCCTTAAGTCAGGAGCAATACTCTCAGTTGATGGCACTCCTCAAACCAGCAACAAACTCTGAGCAGCCCTCTTCCTCATCCAACAGTACCCAAACATCTGCTAATCTTCTGCCATCAGATGATTTTAATCACAAAATGTCTGGTATGTTTTTTAGTTTGAATGCTTTCCAAAATAGGGATGGAAACATCTCTGAAATTCCATAGATCCTTGATGCAGGAGCAACAGATCACATGATCTGCTCTACCTCCTTTTTTACATCTATCCATGCTAAAGTCTCCAATTGTGTGGGATTACCAAATGGAGAAAATGCTTCAGCCACACACGTTGGAACTGTCAAAATCTCTGAAGACATTACCCTGCATAATGTGCTTTGTATTCCCAGTTTTTCCTTTAATTTAATTTCTGCAAGAAAGCTTTCTGAATCCCTGAATTGTTGCCTCATTTTCTTCTCTAACTACTATTATATTTAGGACCTTTTGACTTGGAGAATGACTGGAATAGGTGAGGTGAAAGGAGGACTGTATCACATGGTAAAGAAGCAAGTTTCTCCCTCAGCTCTGATACCATGTAAACTTTTGAAGGATAAAAGTGAATAAACGAATTGGGAGAAAACAGGCTTGAAAGCCCTGTATTTCACTGATGAATTGATTAATTTACAAAATGGTGATGCACTCAATATATACAGCATCAGAAGAATCATTCCTAACAAACTTCCTAACAAATTTACACGTGGAGTGGTGGCCAAAATAGAAACAATACAATTTGTGCAAAATAAAAGAAAACAACCTAACTAATATTCTTCTAGATAATTCTTCTATTGCATCCTTGTCACCAATTCCTCAGAATTTCTTTCCTGCTGACTGTGCTCGTGCTCCTTCCGCTGAGTCGTGTACTCCTCCAGCTGAGCCATATCTTGCAACTTCAATAGTTTCACCACAGACGATACATTGGTGGTCTGAGCCATTATCACTCGAAATAACCTCAAAGGAATGCTCATAGACAATGGCAACTCCATAAAATTTATTTTCTACAGAGAAGATGATAATGTTGACCCCGTTGACGAGCCTCTCCATGAATTCACGGGTGATTGTATCATCTATTAACCTGGAAATAACCATGTGATAAGAGCCTTTAGCTTGTCACCACCTCGATGGAATTTTTGGCTTTAGATTTGAGGTCTGTTTACCATGATATCGTGGGGTACCTCACATTTAAAGAGATTTGGACGATCACCTCGTACATGAAGTCTCCAACGGCTCATGGGATCACCATAGTGAGAGGTAATTAGCCTCAGTCAAAGGGAATGCTGCACCAACTCTTTATGTATAGCGGTGGAGTGCATGATAAATATCGTAATGTTAGACATTGAAATGGGTGAGGCTGAACATCATGAAATCTTAGCCCCCAACACAACAAATATGAGAAGATGCCCCTGGACAAGGGGCGAAAGGTAAAGCCCCTGTAGAAGGGTCATCTTTTCACGCTCCTAAACAAGGAATTGACATAGTGATTGTAGACCCTCACCCATTGAAGGGGGCAATATTATATGTAGCACAAATCTAAAAGGCAGAAGAAGTTATTCCGCATCCTATAAAGGAGATAAATGGGCTAGAGGCTAAAGACAAAATGGACCCATAACTCCTAAACATCTTCGATTGAAAAGCTAGAAAGCTTCATTGTTGACCTCTGGAGCCCACCAAAGTGTTCTTGATTGAAAGTGACTTATCAAAAGAGACAAAAAGTACCATGATAGGGGTTCCTACATCAAAATTTTGGTATCTTTGCTTGGAAACATGAGAATATAGTATGGATTGACCATAAAATTACTTGCCATGAGATGAAGATTGATCCTAAGGTTTGTTCACATCAACAGAAGTTAAAGCCCCTCAATAGCCTGAACATACGAGGTCGTGAAATAAAATATGGGTAAACTATTACACAATGGCCTTATCAAAGAGGCCAAGTACCTAAGCTGGATTTTCGACGTTGTACTGGTAACGAAACCCAATAAGAAGTTTTGAATTAGCATTGACTTCACCAACATGTATCAAGCTTGTCCCAAGGACAACTTTCTTTAACACGGATAGATCAATTGGTAGATGCTACAGTGCAGCAGGAATTATTGAGCTTTATGGACACTTATTCAGACTACAATTAGATTTTCATGTATCCATAAGAGCACACCTCCTTCTTAACTAATCAAGGCCTCTACTATTACAATATCGTGCCCTTCGGATTGAAAATGTGAGCCCATTTATTAAAGCCTGGCCAACAAAATGTTTGCCAATCAAATCATCATAACTATAAAGGTTTACGTGGATAACGTACTTTTGATAAGCTTAGAAGAGAATGAACATTTTACATTTTTGGGAAGTACATGATGGAGCTTAATCTTCTAAAATGTGTCTTTGGCATATCCTTCCGGAAATTCTTATACTATATAGTCAATCAGTGGGGCAACACAGAGGCCAATCCAGATAAAATCAAAGCCCTAATAAAAATATAGTTACTTTAGAAGCCAAGAAAAGAGTAGAGCTACACTGGGAAAGTTGTAGCTTTCAATCGCTTCATTTTTCGATCCACTGGAAAGTGTCTTTCCTTCTTTAATGTCCTCAAAAGAGGTAAAAAAATTGAGTAAGCGGAGGAGTTTGAGGTTTTCAAGCTTAAAAGAACCGTCATCACAAAGCCCAATCTGAATAAACCTTTCTTCCATATTTAGAAGTATCTGAAAATGCTGTTAGTTTCTTTCCGATAATAGAGAAAGTCAATCATCAATTGCCCATTTATTATATGAATAAAACTCTTCAAGATATGAAGACCCGGTGTCCATATATGGATAAGTTAACTTTTTCACTAGTTCTTGCTTCATGAAAGTTGAGACCTTATTTCTTGTCTCACAGAATCCATGTGCTTACCGACTTAAATAAGTACTTCAAAAGACGAATGCATCGGGTCATCTGTTGAAGTATGCCTAGAGTTAAACTAGTTTGATACCATTTTCAAATCAAGAACCTACATTAAAGGTCAAGCCATCACAAACTTTATAGTAAAATTCACCAAAGGTGCCTAAAATAGACCTAGAGTCCACCCATCCCCTATGTGGCATTTATTTGTTGATAGATCTTCTAGGGAACGGGTTCAGAGGCTGAAGTTGTCTTAGTCAACCTAAAAGGAGACAATCACAATAGCGCAATTAGGTTCGACTTGAAGGCGTCAAACAAGGCTGCCGAATATGAAACCCTTTTGGCTAAAGCTTACTAAGGAGATTCAGGTAAAGAGGTAGTTAATAGTTACTTCCAACGGATGGTGAGTCAAGTGCAGAGACGGAGATGGGGGGCAGGGGGGCAACCGCCCCCTAACATTGTCCGCTGGTCCACTATTCCTAGTTAATTTGTAATGTATTTTTCAGTTTCGCCCCCGCAAAAATTTTGACTCACCCCCGCAAAATTTTGAAATTTTTTTTTTTCCATTAATAAATATTGACCCAATAACTTACACTTTAAACTTCAACCATACAAAAATCTTAGACCTAAACAAAAGATCCAATAGTTACTTAAATAAATAAATAGCCCATATCCAATATATGTGTGCCAACTA
>CAIGRT010071173.1:0-31530 GCA_903798405.1 Fraxinus platypoda | reverse complement strand
CCCCCCCCCCCCCCCTCATTCTGAGTTTTTTTGGAGTGTGAATTTTTGCATCTTTGTTGATTTCGACAGGCAAGACAAGGCGAAGGCAGTTGAGATACTGGTGAATGACTTGAAGGTGTTCTCGACATTTAACGAGGATCTCTATAAAGAAATTACTCAGCTATTAACGCTTGGCAATTTCAGGTAGTATGTATTTCCTTTAGTACTGTACAAGGAGCATCAACGTGTTCACCTAGTAGAATGCATGATGTTATTCCTTATGCTATGAGCATCAGTGTTGACTTATGGTCAGATTATAGACAGCCTTGACTTTTTGCTTCATCACTTCTGGAAGATCCCCTGAAAAATGTGTTTACAGGATAAATTTTTATTGAGAAAAATCAGCGTTTAAAAAATTGTAATCTGATTGTTAATCTTCATTGCATGCCAATCTAAATTTGAATCCCTACATAATGCTGCTAGAGGACAATTAGACTGAAAGAGACCGAACATTTAATGACACTAACAGAATTTCATTATTGGTAATCTGATTATAAATCTTCATTTTGTGCATTCCAGAAATCAAGTGAAGAATAAAGAGTTTTTAAAAAATATGCAATCTTGAAAATTTGTCTAGATTGGTTATAATATATCACAAAGTGCCACTTATTCAAGCCTAGTTAGATAGTTTATCTTGGGTGAAGTTGTTAGACAAGAACCCTAATAAGATGTCACCTACCTGTCCCGTGTTTTATTGCAAGTGTGTTGCTGCTGCTTATTTGAGAAGTTTAGATCGGATAGAAAATAGTTCATGTTGGCTAGTAATCTTATGGAACTGTGCATTTGGTTACTGTCACTTTCACTTCATTCATTATCAACTGTACAAGTTTATTTGCTGAAATCATTTGCTTGTAAGACATGGGCATTGAGGTATTAGGCGGAAGGTTTTTAATTTTCTAACAACTCTTAAGAACTTTGAAAATGCGGTTTCGATTGGATAGAGACGCATTGAATTGAGGAGTCACGTATCTTGGGGAAAAGAAAGTGAGTAAATCCTGGAGAGACTACCTTAACCTAAAAAGAATGGTAAAACTCTGTTGCGCGGAGGGTAGGAAATAGGAATGTGGTATATATTAAGGAGGACCATCATCATGTTTGACTTCATTAAATTTTCCAATGCATTTAATTGTATGGACATGGATAAAATATCTACCCCAACGTCATATGGCAAGTTATGGTATATATTGGATGTGCTTAATGAAAAAGTAGATTGGCAGCTGTTATAAAGCTTTCATGCATACTTTGAGGATAAAAAAATGAAATTACAAAATATTTCCCATTGCTGTGTATATATTCCTAAAGTGTGCAATGCTTCTTGAATGAAACAGTTATTGTGCTAGTTAAAACTCCTGAGCGAGTGTCGTAGACATGTTAGCTAAATGTACATTATTGAGATGGTTTATAAGATGAAATGAGCAAGGCAGCTCTGTCATTTACTTTGGTTCTTCTTTTTTAAGCAAACAAAAGCCTTCTTAAGCGTAACAGTTTCTTTCCTAGGA
Organism: Fraxinus platypoda; assembly: GCA_903798405.1. NCBI lineage: Eukaryota > Viridiplantae > Streptophyta > Magnoliopsida > Lamiales > Oleaceae > Fraxinus > Fraxinus platypoda. Next base: position 29,992 of record CAIGRT010071173.1, on the reverse strand, counting down.
TGCCTATTTTGGGTTGATAATATTGTGCTATGCCATTAGTTTCAATTTCCGATAATTCATTCAAGTGCAATTGCAGTTGAAAACTTCAGTATTTCAAAGCTTATAAATTTCATTGATGGCAGAGAAAACGAGCAGCTTTCCAAGTATGGTGACACAAAGACAGCACGGAGCATAATGTTGATAGAGCTCAAAAAGTTAATTGAAGCTAATCCGCTTTTCCGTGAAAAGCTTGCTTTTCCCACCTTGAAGCCATCTAGATTGAGAACCCTTATTAATCAAAGGTACAACTGGTCTTCTGAATTGATGAATATGCATATGAGTTATTTCCAGAAGTTTATGGCTCCATAAGAGTGGATTTTAGACCATGACAATATCATATCCTCTTTTTTCTTTTCCTGTTTCCTTATCTTTCATTATATTTACTTCTGCATGGATCACGCCCTTAACAAGTCGGAGGGTATTTAATATGATCCAATTGCTGCTTTACTTGTTCATTTTGCTCTAGCACCTCCATCCTTTTCATGTTGATTCTGTTTTTTAATATTTTGTACTCTACACCAGTCTACCTTATCTCTCTGGCTCTCAGTTTTGCATGTATAATGTTTCCCTTTCCCCCTTCTCATATCTGTAAGCTAATTATGCATTCCCTATTTGTTTTTGTGCTGGTAATTCAAAGTTTGATTTTGTTTTGTGTACAGTCTGAATTGGCAGCACCAGCTCTGTAAGAACCCAAGGCCAAATCCAGACATTAAAACCTTGTTCACTGACCATACATGCAATCCTACAAATGGGTCTCTGGCACCAACTCCTGTCAATCTTCCTGCTGCAGCAGTTGCAAAGCCTACTGCTTATCCTCCACTTGGAGCGCATGGGGTATAACACAATTATGACTATATCTACATTTTTCTTCTTTCCTTAGCTTCTCATTATCTGCACTCAATATATGGGTATAGTAGGATGCTTCTAAATTTTATTACCCACTTCCATTTGTCGCTTGCAGCCCTTTCCACCTACGGCGGCGGCAGCCAATGCTAATGCTTTAGCTGGTTGGATGGCAAATGCTGCTGCTGCTTCATCTGTTCAGGCAGCCGTTGTTACAGCTTCGTCATTGCCTGTCCCACCAAATCAAGGTAAAAGCTTTTACCTTTAATTATAGTTTGCCTTCAAGCGATACTTTTATGAAAGATGAATTACATGGAAAGGTTAGACTACTGAAATCTTGCTTAGAAGATTTATTTATTTATTTTTTTAATTTATTTTTATATATACATAAGGATCAAAATGATTTAAACTACAGGTTGGGTAAATGCGATTTTTATTTTCTCCTTCAATTTTGAACAGTTCCAATCTTGAAGCGCCCAATCACACCTCCAGCGACACTGGGTATGGTCGAGTATCAGAATGCTGATCATGAGCAATTGATGAAGCGTTTGCGGCCTGCACAATCTGTTGAAGAGGTAATTTTGTGTTGTTTCTGAAATATGATCAATTTGACAAAAATAAGTCTTCTCTGTAACCCCCACCATCTCTTTCTTCTATCCAGGTTACATATCCTACAGTTCGTCAACAAGCATCTTGGTCCCTTGATGACTTGCCGAGAACAGTTGCTTTTACATTACATCAGGGTTCTACAGTCGCAAGCCTAGACTTTCATCCTTCTCACCATACACTGCTTCTTGGTATGACATATTTGAAAATCTTCAAAATATATTGCTTTTCCTCCTAAGCCAACTGATCAACTGTAGTTAATATCTATTATCTTTCATTGTTTGACTTGGATTCTCTGTTTAACAGTTGGCTGCAATAATGGTGAAATAATGCTTTGGGAAGTTGGAATGCGTGAGAAGTTGGTCTCAAAGCCATTTAAGATTTGGGATATGCAAGCTTGTGGTATAACGTTTCAGGTTCATGTGTAATCTTCTATAACCGCTTCTTTCTATCATATATTCATCGTATAATATGGAAGTGAAAGATGATAGTTGTACAAGTAATTTTGACTTGATTGATTTCTTGATCTCCATAATAATTTTATAATTTAAAGATTTTCTTTTGATGAAACATAGTTGATTGCCTGCATCCTAATTTTTTATTCTTGTATGAAAATTTTCAAAATGAATTTTAAAGTCCATATTCTGGCAACGCTTCTGGTTATGTTAGATTCTCATATATTGAGAGTTTGAACAGGCTTCTGCAGCGAAAGATGCACCATTTCCGGTGACCCGTGTTACATGGAGCCCTGATGGGACATTTTGTGGTAAGTGTTTGTCCTTGGTATATACCAGAGTGCATAAGAAAATAATGTTTCAAAAATATTAATTTATATTTCTTCTACTTGCAGGAGCTGCATTTTCCAAGCATTTAATTCATTTATATGCCTATGCGGGACCAAATGATTTACGCCAACATCTGGAGGCATGTAGTAATGGTTTTGTGTGATCATTCAAGTAAAATTTTGTAACAAAAAACTTGATTTACACATTGTGCTTGCAGATTGATGCTCATACTGGAGGAGTGAATGATATTGCTTTTGCTCATCCAAACAAGCAGCTGTGTGTTGTAACATGTGGGGATGACAAGCTGATAAAGGTTAGTTGGAAACTTTGTATTTCCTTTCTTCAAGCTTAAGTTCAAAAAATCTGAGGAGAGATTTTGAAACAGGTGTGGGATCTAACGGGAAGAAAACTATTCAACTTTGAAGGGCATGAAGCACCTGTTTATTCTATCTGCCCTCACCAGAAAGAGAATATTCAGGTATAATGCAAAGGAAAAAAGCTTGATTAGTATGCATTTCATTCCAAACCTCCTCTCTATTTCCTGAACATCTCTTTTCACAATACGATGTGTTCTAGGTTTAGACAATAATAGCCTTCAGTATGATATTGTTTTATGCTCATATATTTGCAGTTCATATTCTCAACTGCTATTGATGGGAAAATTAAAGCTTGGCTTTATGACAATATGGGATCTAGAGTTGACTATGATGCTCCTGGGCATTGGTGTACCACTATGCTATATAGTGCAGATGGAAGCCGGTAAGTTTTGAGACTTTCTGTCTCTCAATTCTACATCTTTTGCTTATTCTTAGTATTTTTCATATTTTATTTGTTGTCAACTAGAGTGCGAAAGATTTGTCATCCTACTGTGCATTTATGGTGATTCTTTTTGCCCTTTTAGGCTGTTCTCTTGTGGAACAGGCAAAGATGGGGACTCATTTCTAGTGGAATGGAATGAAAGTGAAGGAGCGATAAAGAGGTCGTATATTGGGTTTAGAAAGAAATCAGCCGGTGTTGTGCAGTTCGACACGACTCAAAATCACTTCTTGGCTGTAGGTGAAGATAGCCAAATAAAGTTTTGGGATATGGATAATACCAATATACTTACGAGCATAGATGCAGATGGTGGTCTCCCGGTCAGTAGTACTTTTTATTTTGTAATTTCAAGTTAAATGAGACAACCAGATAAAATTGTGTTTCCTTTAACTGCCTCGGAGGATTCAAACAAAGTATTCAATAAGTGGCTGGACAATTTTTTGCTGCAGAGTCTTCCACGCCTGAGATTTAACAAGGACGGGAATCTGCTTGCTGTTACCACCACAGACAATGGAATCAAGATACTGGCAAATGCTACTGGTATGAGATCCTTAAGACCTGTTGAAGCCCCATTTGAAGCATTAAGATCTCCCATGGAAGCAGCGGCAATCAAGGTTCCATTTTTTCCCTTTTTCTGATCTTCGAGCTGAATAACCATCACTGCAAGTTATAAAGAATTTTTCCTTTTTTTGTGCAGGCTCCTGGTTCTTCTGTTGCAAATGCCACCCCTAAAGTAGAAAGAAGCTCTCCTGTCAGGCCATCTCCCATCCTTGTATGTCAAAATTCCACTTCTTTTTAGGACATCTCAGATTTTAGTTGAATCTTTACAACTGTATGCATTGGCTGTCAACACGTTGTCAGATATTTTCTTTCTTTCCTTATGGAAAAGATACTTTTGAATTTTTCACCATCACTGCTTGATATACGTAATGCCGGAGGGTTTTAAATTATAATATGGGCATCTGTGTAAGCATAATTATTGAAACTAGACCAGTTTGGCCCAAACATCATCGAAGAAGTCCTGTGTGAATTACACATATGGACCATTTGACTATGAAACAGTCAAAGACCATCCGAACGTGGCAGATTTGGGCCATTAAGCCCAAACTGGTTCTTTACTGGTACTTTTAAGGCAAAATGATGTGTAACCAAAATATTGATCACGATCCATCATATATTGTAAAACTATGGGAAGTGTTTATAAATAATTTAAATTATAAGTTGATAGAAATGAGTGGTGGATAAGTGGGTAGTATTTGTGGGTCCCTTGTGTGCAAAAAAACTACAATAATATACAAAGGAAGCGAGAGGAGAGATGAACTTGTAATATATCTTTGATATAAGTTGTTAATATAAAAACAATATTTGAATATTTTTTAGTTTTCAATTACTACGTCACTTATACAACACTTAATTTAACTCATGACTGACATTAAGTTTCTACCGTAAGGTAATATATACATTGCCTTTTTGTTTAAGAAATATTTTTATTTAAAATTATGGTCCAGCATTAACCTACCAGTTGAACCATTAAGGCTTGTCCAGGTCAACAACCAGGGTCAATGCCTGAGTAGATGGTTTTAATATTATTCTCCTTATCAGTTACTTTTGGTCAAGTTTCTGTTAATGTGCCAGTATAAAGTACTTGATGATTTACCAGATTCATTCTTTTTTCCCCCTTTAGGAGGAGTTTTCTATCCTATTGCACCTAAGTCAGTTGCTTTCCGACAAGGAACTTTATCTCAAGTTTTGGGTTTGTCTTTTCAGAATGGTGTTGATTCCATCGCCAGAAGCCTGGAAAAACCAAAAACATTGGATGAAGTTACCGATAAAATAAAACCCTGGCAGTTGACTGAAATAATAGATCCTGCTCACTGCCGCATGGTAACAATGTCAGAGAGCAGTGATGCTGCTAACAAGGTATGTCAATTACTTCGTAGGAACTTTTATTTTTGATTGTAAGATTTATGTAATGACCGGTATATTTTGTTTAGGTTGCCCGGCTACTTTATACAAATTCTGGTGTCGGCATCTTGGCGCTTGGATCAAATGGTGTCCAGAAGCTGTGGAAGTGGGTCCGTAGTGAGCAAAACCCTAGTGGAAAGGTAACAAAAACAAATTGACAAAATAGATTTCTTCACACGTTTTACTTTCTCCCCTTTTCCCATGCTCCTTTGACTGTTTTGTGAATTAACTTCTGATGCATGCTGTGGTTTGTAGGCCACTGCCAATGTTGCCCCACAGCATTGGCATCCAACCAGTGGTCTTCTTATGACCAATGACGTCTCAGGTGTCGATCTTGAGGAAGCGGTTCCTTGCATAGCTCTGTCAAAGAATGATTCTTACGTAATGTCTGCTGCTGGTGGAAAAGTTTCATTATTTAACATGATGACATTTAAGGTATGTCAAAATATGCTTGCTCCAGGGTTCCTGATTTCATTTGGGTAGATCGTTCGGTGTAAGCTTTTTGTTTTGTGAATTATATAGGTGATGACAACATTTATGCCACCTCCACCTGCTTCAACCTTCCTGGCATTCCACCCACAAGATAACAACGTTATAGCAATTGGTATGGAGGATTCAACCATCCGCATATTTAACGTTAGGGTTGATGAGGTAAATCAGTTTGTCTGTTTGATGAAGTGTCAAAATGCGTGTTTGTGCCTGCTCGTGTTGCCTAAACAACCAAAGGTGATTTTAATTGTTTCCTCACAATAGGTGAAATCAAAACTGAAAGGCCACCAAAAGCACATCACTGGTTTGGCATTTTCAACAAACCTCAACATATTGGTGTCATCTGGTGCTGATGCTCAAGTAAGCTTCCCTTTCTGTCTTCTTGCTCTATTTGGTGGTTAAAAGATGGAATATGGAGATAAAGTCTTTCCTTGTGACCATTGTTCAAAATTTGTGCAATTATTGCCTTCGGCATGATCATTGATCGCGGATGGAAAACATGGTCGATATGAAATAGAAAACAATGGAATAAAACAAAGTGGGATTTTGATATGCTGTTGCGTTTTCATCTCTGCTTCTTGACAATTACCTGTCCACTTTCTATTCCAATTGTCAACTATATCCCTTCAGTCTTAAAGGTAGGGGTAAGTTAAAGAAAGCTATGGCTGATGTAACTGCAATTATTGTGGCCGTCCAATTACATAATTCCCTTCTCTTAAAGACATAATATAATACATTAGTTTGTCTCCTCTATAATAGATCAACTGTTTAGATAAGATGGTTCAACATGGTATCACAATAGACATGGATGTTGGAAATTGTGTGGTTTTCCTCTCATAACATGGCTATATTTTTCAGCTTTACATCTGGAGCATTGATACGTGGGAGAAGAGAAAATCAGTTCCGATACAATTGCCTGTTGGCAAAGCTCCTAATGGTGACACTCGGGTACAATTCCATTCTGACCAAATTCGCTTGCTGGTATCCCATGAGACTCAGTTAGCGATATATGATGCCTCCAAGATGGAGCGAATACGTCAGGTAAAATGCGCAGCTAAATTTCTGTCTTTTCAACCACCTATTGTTGGAGGTATCTTATGGATTCTTTCTATTTCAGTGGATCCCACAAGATGCCCTTTCTGCACCTATATCATGTGCAGTCTACTCCTGCAACAGTCAGCTAGTATATGCTTCTTTTTGTGATGGTAACATTGGAGTGTTTGATGCTGATTCCCTAAGATTAAGATGCCGCATTGCCCCATCAGCATATTTATCCCAGGCACTAAATGGGTGAGAATGCCATCAACGCCTTCTATTACTTGTTGATTCCATCCTCTCAACCTTGTGCATGCATAGGCAACATGGATAGAAATTTTCAACATTATATCATGGTCATATTCTAGGTGCTGGAATAGCCTAATTGTTTCTCTGAAGTCGGATTTCACCACCCAGATTTGATGTTTTTCTGTCGTTTCTAGAGCCAATTTCCACATGCATTGGTGTCTGTCTTTTTGACATTGTTTAACACTGAGTTGAACTTTCTCGCTTTACTTTTTGGTGAAGCGTAAAAGAAGTCAATTTTACTTTTGAAGTAAATTATGTTTCCAAACATGCATGTGTTACCTTTTTTCATACAAGTGGAAAAGGTTATAAATTTTGAAAGTAAGGAAGGGTTGTTTTCAAATGAGCTCATTTCCAACTTTCACCATTGAAAAGATTATTTATTTTTTAGCTTTATTTACTCAAGTAAAACCTTTTAACCTTAGCCAAACACGAACTATATTTCATAATGTACAGTATGATATCTGTCCATTGATTTAATCACTCGATGAAGTGGTGTGTAACGGACCTTGTTTAATTCGTTTCTCAGAAGCCAAGCCATTTATCCGCTCGTCATTGCAGCACATCCACAGGAGCCCAACCAATTTGCTGTCGGGTTAATAGACGGTTCTGTTAAAGTGTTGGAACCAACAGAATCGGAAGGTAAGTGGGGGGTACTTCCTCCAGCCGATAACGGTATACTGAACGGTAGGACAGGTTCTTCATCCACTACTAGCAACCATGCCCCTGATCAAGTTCAAAGATGAAGTCTCGTTCGTCCTGTGTATTTTATCAGTGTAGATTTTAGGGTTTATTCAGTCCATTTTGTGTCTACTTTTAAGTTTAGATTCGACATGGCCACAGATTCACATTGTTTGCTGCAACATTTGTTCAATGTGTATCTCTGTTTCCTAATATTAAATTATATATATGCATATATTTTACTTTATTTCTTGTCAGTTGTTACCATGCCCCAGTTAGGTGGTTTCGATAGAAATAAGATTTTTACGAGATTTTGATAAAAATTGAAGAAATGTATGGTTAAAAAATTGTGGATCCCACAAAACGTGCGGTTGAAAATTGAGGGAATGGAAGGCAAACCGGAGTTTATATACGTAGTTAGTGTCTCATAATCATCTATATTTGTTCATTGAGAAAATATCCCATGGAAAGGGCTGATTTGTAGACAATGAATTAGGGATTGTTCTCTCCGTGTTTTAGTTTTTAGTTTTGAATTTATTTTGGATTTTGTGTTTTGAGTGTCCATTTTGAGGTTGTTGAAAGCGCGTTCTTTTTGTCATTCTAAAAAATTGTTTTAAAAAATAAAAAAATGAATTTTGGTTTGGTTTTAACTTTTAACTGAAAACATCCAAAACGATTATTTTTTGCGTTTTCCATTTTCTTTGTAAATTTTAAACTTGTTTTTGGAAATTCGTTTTTGAAAATAAGTAAGTAAATTTGTTTTCAGTGTTTTCGAAAACTGAAAACTGAAAATTGCTTGAAAACGGCAAATAGAACAAGCCCTTAACATTTCAACTCGTTTTCGCCCCTCTTCGTTCTTTAAAATTGTTATTTTTATGTTTCGTAAATTAAAGTTGGGAATACCCTGCGTGAAAATAGTTTTAAAGACTTGTCGATTCTATGAACACTCGATAATTTGGAAACAACAATTCGTTGATTCTCAATTTGATATGGAATAATTGAAAAAAAAAATGTTGAAAAACTCAATAGAAATTTTATTCAATTTAACAAAAGCTAAACGAACACTGTTTACTCTCATGACAAAACCATGTTACCAAGATAAATAAAATCGCATCAGACGACCCTAACCTTCTAAAAAATATATATATTAAACCCACACTGGATGAAAAAATAAATAAATAAAAGAATGATCGTGAAATTTGAAGTAATTCAATCCGTAGGTTCAACTTCTGGAAATACTTGACACAGAATTTTTCTTCTTTCATCTGATTTCTGAAATGTACATCCAAATTGGCCCTGCGAAAACTATGGTAAACTAGGAGAACGAGACGAAGGTGAAGACGTATAAGAGTGTGCGTCCTTCGAGGTTGTTAGAACTTCCATGTCGGATAGATTTTTTGCAAGTATATATGACTTGACTTGCAACGTAAATAAGGAACAAAAATGCGTACAGACTCATCGATTCAACTAGTAACTTCCATTGCGAAACTTCCCTATTCCTCATTTCTTCATCCATCTCTACAAATGAGGATTCAAGTCTCTAATTGTGGGTGTGGTGTGTGACTGATGGAATTTATTATATTGTAATATATTAATTTTAGGTTCAAATGATTGGTTCTTTGTAGAATTCTCTGCTGATACAAGAATTGTAACCCTAATTATTTTCCTTGCTAGACTTAAATTCTTTTTATCCTTATCAGTCTATTCCTTTTGCAAACACATCTGTTAGCAATCATTTTTTTCCCGTGGAATAAAGATTGATGAGTACATGTTCAAAAGAGAATAATGTAATGTACACACAGTCGAACACAAAACAGTACATTACAACGAACAAGATTTTCTGTCGAGCGTGTCAAATTTGTCATAGGATTTCTTCAGGTAACAAAATTCCATCTGTATCATAATGAAGGGCACCAGAGAGATTCAATGGTCTGCACTTTTCTCCCATTAGAATTCTCTTCTTGCATAACTCCATTTCACTTCTTTCCTCTTCTTCTTCTCCATCTCGTATTATCAGTTCCTCCGCTACGCACTTTCTTTCATCAAGATTCAGTGAACTATTTTTCTCACTCGCTCCACCGTTGATTTTTTCATCAAGCTTCAATTTCCTCCAAGGGGAACTAATCCTATTTCTGATGAACTTAGAGATTTTTGTGGGCATTTTCACAGCTTTCTTATCATTTTTGTCTTCTAGCCCTGCTGATTCTTTAGCATCTAGAATTTCATCAAATGTAATTTCTTGTTCTGCCATTGAATCTTGAACATTCTTCAAATTTGAATCATCTGCATTGTCAGTTTCCTCTGGTTGATTACTCGATGAAGACATTTCTTGAGCCTTTTTGCTGCCACAAGCATTCAAAACGATAAAACCTATTCTCTTACTAAGAAAATCTCCGTTTTTCGACGCCTTCTCTTGATCAACATTGCTTTCATCAGTGCACTTGTGATTTCTTCTCTGCATGGACTTCATCAGTAATTTGGGAAATTTGACTCTCGTTTTTGGTTGAGGTAGACTGATCATGCTAATAGTGGTAGGCTTTTTATGAATGGAGTTTCCCCTTTCCATTTTAATCTTCTTATTCAAGAAAATTATCGTTGTTTTCTTGCTCCAAATTACTGCATTTGAGAAGTGAAAAAGAAGAGTGGAGGTAGTTGGGATGATTGAGGAAGAAGTGGAGCTTCAAAAATGTCCTATTCTTAGGGTAATTTGTTTAAGCACGTTCATGTTCTTTCCATAAATGCCCCTGATTTCCAATTTTAATGTGTGCAAAAGGGGGTAAATTAGTAATAAACCGTGGATAAGGTAACAGATGAAATCAGTTAGGGTTTAATTTATCTCATGGTATTTATCTAGAAACCCTATTTACAAGGGCTTTTCTTAACATCAAAATTCATGTCATTGTATGATAGATGCAAATTCATAAGACATACATAAATGTTTTTGAATAGTGATTTTTGGAGAATATAAGATTAAAAATGAAGAAAAAAATTTCGATTTATGTGTAATATTATTTTATTGGAGAATATGTGGTTGAAAATGTGTTTTGAAAATATTTTTTTGATAAAATAGGGCTCAAACAAGGGCTTAGTGTTACATGACTACTCAATTTGATTTTATTTCATCATGATCACTCAACTTTATACTTAGTGTCACCATGGTTATCCAATTTGATTTTATTTCACGATGGCCATTCAATTTCATATAACGTTTCACCATAGTCACCCAATTTCGTATAACGTTTTACAATGGTCACCAAACCTCTTTTTACAATTTTCATTAATTTTAAAATTGGTAAAACGACAACTTTGCATTTATATATATATAATATTTTTTAAAAAAATAAAAATATTTTTTTTCATTTTAAAAATGTTTTTTTAAAAAAAGTTTTTATTTTATTTTATTAAGGAACCTTTTTTTAAAATAAATTTTTATTTTATTTTATTTTTCTAATTAACGTTTTTTTTAAATAAGTTTTTATTTGTTTTAAAAATAAGTGTTTTTTTTATTTTAAAAACGTTTTTTTAAATAAGTTTTTTTTAAGTAACTTTTTTTTTTTTTTTGTTAAAACTTATTTTTATATATATAATGCAAAGTTACCGTTTTACTCCTTTTAAAATTAGTGAAAAATGATGAAAATAAGTTGAGTGACCATAATGAAACGTCGCATGAAATTGAATGGTCATGGTGAAATGTTATATAAAATTGGATGATCGTGATAACACTTAGTATAAATTTTGATGGTCATGGTGACACTAAATATATAATTTGATGGTCATTACTCATTAGTGAATTTAACCCTTCATTTATTACGAAAAAGATTTGAAGATATATTTATAGGTGTAGTGCGTGTAAGCATTTTAGATTTGTCAAGTTGTATGGAGATTTCAAAAAATTTCATACGATCTTAAGATTTTTTTTTTTTTTAATTATACAGAGATACCAAATATCAAGGGAAAATTGCAGCCAATGTACTAAATCTTTCATTTAGTTGCTGACTTTGTCCAAACCTTTCATTTGTGTCACCTGAGGTACCAAACCTTTAAAAAATCATAGCTCCGGTCCAGATTGATGGTTTCCGTCTATTTGACTACCAAATTCATTAGTTGACCCAAAAAATGAAAAAAAAAATATTTTTTACCAAATAGATAAGGGCAATTTGGGCATTATACACTTTTTTTTTTCTATTATTGCACTTCACTATTCATCCAACACGGCAACACTGATGCTCCACCCCCATTCTTTCTAAATATTTCGTCTTCCCTCTTTCGTTTTCCATTCTTATTATCATTCTCTACTTCAACAAACACCAATCTAGAACTCTCCCGTTCTTTCTTCTCCTCATCTACCATGTCTGTCTTAATCCTCTTATTCTTCATCTTCTCCTTAAAAAGTGTCTTAGAATCCCAATCTATATAAGTAATAAACCACCATTTGGGAGTTTCGTTGACTTTACACTTGCCAGTCCTACCTAAATACTTGACAAACTAGGTAAGTGTAGCCCACTAGGTAGAATTCAAGTGAACATGATGGCAGTCGGCGATATATTCATTATACACAACAGCGGCGGCCATGCGGTTGAATCAGCGACTCCTTTTCGTGTGTTCAAGAAAGGTGGTCTCGAACTCCTCGAAATATCTATCGACGATTCAGGTGGAGTTTTGGCCAAAGACTTCCATCTAGCGCCGGTGGGATCGCTCATACAGTGACGCTTGAACCCGTTCTCGTCTTGGTACTGCCCAAATTGCCCTTTTCTATTTGGTAAAAGTTAATAATTTTTTTCATTTTTTGGGTCAACTAACGACTTTGGTAGTCAAATAGACGGAACCCGTCAATCTGGGCTGAAGCTGCGATTTTTTTTAAAGGTTTGATATCTCAAGTGGCATAAATGAAAAATTTGAACAAAGCCTGCAACTAAATGAAGGCTTTGGTACCTTGGCTACAATTTTCCCAAATATCAATTGAAGAAGTGTCAAATCGAGTAACGTTGCAATTTGGGTACATTTATGCTATAACCCGTATCCATACCCGCAAAATCCGTCATAACCCGCCTCGTACCCTTTCAGTTTGTTTACTTTTAACATACACTGTGTGATACTTTTCTTTGTAAAAGAACGATGAATTCACTCGCTCCTAAATTCCTCAAGCTCCTCAGAATCTCTCCATCAATCAGACCTTATTCACCAGGTAACCTTCTAACACAGTTTTATACATATATTTTTGCACTGAGAGATTGTTTTTGCATATTCGTTTCTTTGACGATATTCATCGAACAGTTGATGGGCAATTTTGAGCGTTGTATATGCTGAAGTGGGTTTCGTTTGCTTTCTTTTTCTTGTTTATGTGACGAAATTTTGTAGTGATGGGTGTGGAAGTGAGCTCAAAGTTGTTTTTCTCAACCGAGGCTGACAATGACAGCGACAAGGATGTGAGCCCTAATGGTGAGGTGGAGGTCGATGATGATTTTCCTCCTGAGAAGCCGGAGTTGCAGCTGCAGAGTGTTGATCCCAGAAAAGGCTGGAATTTTCGCGGTGTCCACAGGGTATTATATTCAATAAGGAAAGACAATAATAGATTTTTTTGGAGGGTTTAATGCCAGTTGACTTGAATATTTTTCTGAACATTAATTTCTTACCCTCGATTCCTCTGTTCATGAGCTTGGTTCATTGTTTGTTGTCATTCTGAATGTGGATATGCATCTAAGATTTTGACTATTTGCCAGGCTATTATATGTGGAAAAGTAGGTCAAGCTCCTGTCCAGAAGATCTTGAGAAATGGCCGAACTGTAACCATATTCACAGTGGGAACTGGTGGAATGTTTGATCAGAGGCTCGTTGGAGAGAAAGACTTGCCAAGACCAGCTCAATGGCATCGTGTTGCAGTGCATAATGAAATGCTTGGGGCTTATGCTGTTCAGCAACTTATGAAAAAGTATGTTTCTGTGACTTCTTCAATCAAGCTGTAGTTTTTATTTATCGTTTCTGTCTAATATATAGATCTCATTTTCAGCTCTTCGGTTTATGTTGAAGGTGATATTGAAACTAGAGTCTACAATGACAGTATCAATGGTGAAATAAAAAGCATACCAGAAATCTGTGTGCGTCGTGATGGTATGTAAACCAAATTTTATATCACATGTGCGGTTTTGATTTCAGATTATAGAACGAGCATTTCTAGTTGTATTAAAGTAAAGCTGATTCACCCGTTGTCCACTGCTGAATGTTTCCTCCTCGAATTTGTTGGGAACAAGACTTAGTTTTTTGTTGTTGTTGTTTCATGCACGCGAAGAAAAGTCATATAGAATTAGTTCTGTAATGTAGAACCTATACAATTTATAACTTAAAGTGGTTGATAAATAATCTGTCTACCACCTAATTTAGAGATCAGAGTGATTAACTGCAGTTACTTAATGTATGTTGACCATTGGACGACCTAATCAATCGTGGCTTGAGTCGACTAGAAATGAAGGGCAACTATTTAGCTGAAAAGATTGCCACTTAATGTTAATATAAGTCAATTCTCCATGAAAAGCTTGGCTGAGTTCCTCGATAGTTTCTCAAATCACAACCTGAGTTTTTTGGAGCAGTTGTCTCCTTAGGTTAATAAATAGGAACACGGTAGGCATCAATTCAATGGATCAGGATGAATTTTTTTCAAAATGTGCATGGCTTCATGCTCCATTAACTATTTAGTAGCTTGTTGAATTCTGCATGTATTTTTTTTCTCAAGAAAATATTCTGAAGAGGCAATGCATAATTCTCCATTAACTGTGCTACTTTAGAGTGTGTTTGGTAGGGATTTTTGGGGGAAGAATTGATTTTTGAATAGTGATATGATCGGAAATGTGTGGTTGAAAAAGAAGAAAAAAGTATGGATGTGATGGAAAATATTATTTTATTGAAGAATGTGTGATTGAAAATGAGAATTGATTTACTGTAGAAAATGAGAATTTTTACCAAACAGGCTCTTAGTTCTATATTTTAGACATTTTCTTCTCAATCAGCTTTTTCAATTGTTACGTTACCATTGCAGGAAGAGTTCGACTTATGAAGGCAGGAGAAAATATGAGTAATATTTCCATTGATGAGCTTAGTAAGTTTTTCTTTATAACCATTCATATGCAATGACAGCTTGCGTTGTCTCCTTGCAATATTCGCTATACTAACTAATATCTGTTGCTCACAGGGGAGGGATTACTGTAATGGAACTCCAAGGGGGTGACATACTTGCATGTTTGGTAAGGTGAATTATATGGTGGTAAAGAATTTAAAGAAGCTAAAATTTTGGCCATTTTACTGTTCTCGATAGTCTAATAGCGCACACACAACGTGCCCTACGAGTATAACATTCCGCAAAGGCCACACTTTTGCGTGGAACTGTATTTAAGGACGCACGTGGATTTCTGCCCGTAGTTTTTATTAGCAGGAACTTAAGTTCTCATCTATTTTGCCTTGGTTAAGTATTGCTGCCCTTATTTTTATCTTACCCTTATATTGAAAGATCTTTACGTGACCATAAAAAGATTCAATACAACTATATCCTTAGTTTAAACTTAATCCGATGTCTTCAGCCTCGCATAGTGAATGATGTCAAGTACCTCTTAAATTACAGGAATAAACCGTATAGAAAGGAACCAGTCGGGAAATGAGGAAGATAAAGGACTTTCTATATAAACATCGACAACAAAGTAGATCTTTTTTTCCTTCATTATTTTCAACTACAAATCAAATTAATTTTTTCATCCATCATACCCAAAAAGAGAAGGAAACGAATCGAGTGTACCAATGAATTTCCCATGTTTCTAATCTCGATTAATGCTATTCATAGTCGGCATTTACCATAGTCATCCTATATGGCAGGCTGACAGCTTGTTATTTGAGGCAACTGAATTATAGGAAATTAATAACTCAATTAACAAGCTGCTCTGATAATGCCAACTTTAAAAGTTATCTAAATTGCCACCATACTTTCCATGCCAAGCCCCCACCTTCCCCCTTTTTTGTGCGTGGGTGGGAGTGAGTTGTGTGGGGGGTTTGGAGTTTCACGAGGTCACACACCACCACCATAGGATTACCTTTTAAAAGGGTACAAATGCACATGGAATGACGACTATATGTTTGTCATATCCATTTTTTCCTGCTTTTCCATTACACAAATCAACGACACAACAAAAATTGATGAAAACAGTATTAAAACAATCTCACAACCAATTGGGTCCTCTTTCCGTTGCCAAGGATATATAATGACATGACGGATCAGGAAATGCAGGTGAACAGTAATACGAAAAATAGAAGATAAAGCATCTTATCGACTTAATGAGATTATATATAATTTGCAAGCCATGACAATCAAAACAAAAAGAATAATGCACCACAGTATCATCGTTTCTTTACATACATATTCAAGTTGTTAGCAAATCAAATTATCACGCACTCATGTATTAACATGTCTGTACTTGGTCAGTCAGTCAAATGGCCGAGCACAAAATGGACGACTGCTCTCTAAAACATCAACCAATACACACGCCTATGGAAAACCAAGCATGCACGCGGCCACATAAAAATATATCAGTATTTACTAATATTATCAGATTATGCAATTACTGCAGGTCTATTTGCCATTTTCCCTTCCATTGCATCTTTCTTCCTACGACAGCTTGCACAGAGGAAAGGACCTTCCCATGGCTTTGATGCAGGTGAGGTAAATGGGCCCGAGTTTACAGATAAGCCCTCACTAGGGGGCTGATCCACTTGGCAAATAGCACATCTAAAGAGCCCAGAATTCGAGTCCAGAGGGAAATCCTTACCCAGCCTGCAAATAATGCAGTTGGGTTAAAATTGTTAGCAGCATTTAGAGTAGTCATAAGAAGCCACTTTTCAAATTTCCTTTTCTTATCAATCAGAAGCTGTACAATCTACCCAATGGATACAGGTGGACACAAACATCAACCAAGAAGATAGTAAAGACCAAAAACCATCACAGTAATTAATATAACTAACCAGAATAGCAAAGTATGAATGTATAAATTTTACTTTTAACTCTTTTCCTAGTAGTTTATAATTTTACTTCCATTTCTACTTCATTATATCATCCTACGTTTATATCAAACAATAACTCAGCAAAACTAGTAAACAGCTGACAATTAAGAATGTCGACATTATAGTATCTCAATGACTTTTATTTCTCTTGAACCCGATTATGCCACTACCGACTTCCTAAATTCACAGAAGAAAATAAGAATCTCAGTCTATCCGTGTGAGACTTTGCTTATTCAATTGATCTTATGAATAGAAAGGATAAAAACAAAGATTTTTTATTAGGTTTGATTAAGTTTTGTCCTAATTCTGTACCAGAAAGCAAGGAGTGTTACCAACACAGATAGAATCTAAGACATTGAAACTATATCAGCTCATGTGTATTGCGCGCTGTAGCAAATTCATTGGTCAAATAAGACGAAAAATTTAACACGTCGTGCCTTTTAATATTCCGTGTTTTTGTTTCTTTTTTGAGCTTATTGAAGCTTATTGACACTAAGAGAGAGCCATGGATGCACCTAACTGCTCATCACTCCTAGACATGGGCGAGAAAGCCAGAATGCTCAAAGAAATGTTCCACATATCCAATAGGTCAAAACATAAACCCCATGGGGAAAGTCAAACTAAAAAGGACGTCCATCAAACTGTTTTATAAGGCATGTTATGGTCTACCCAATAGCAAACGCAAGAAGAAAAGTCTGTAGATAACTATTCGTCTGAAGACAAGTTCAGATTGCTTCTAGAGACAAATCTAGAATCGTACAAGTATCAATGACATTGAGAAGGGCTCAACTGTAGTAATTCAATGTCACAAATGTAACATATAATACATAAAACGCAACAAATCTTACGATATAATTGTGAAAACATAGAGACACAAAAAGGAATTTCATTGAGTTGCTCAAGTTACATCAAGTGTTGCCCTCGTAAGTAACACAAACAAATTCTTTAAAATAAATCATAGTATTTTGGGGAATCTAAACAGCACAAATTAAAGTAGTTGAAAATGGTAAAATAAAATAGCATTAAGTTCCAGCTATCAATGTTTGATTGCAGCTCTGAAAATCTTTGCCTTCTCAATCTTTAATATATGTTTCAGCCAACAAAAATTATGAGAGGCCAATATCTGAAATAAAAGAGTGTAAACATACCTCTCTGAAAGCATTGCAGATCCCTCTTCAAACAATTCCTCCACAACTCCAACTGCAGATAGCTTATTAGTTCCTTTAGTAGAATTTTGTGATCGTTTCCCAAATATACGGGAAGTAAACGAATTATGTTTCTTCTTAGGTGTTGGTGGCATGACAAGATGGTCATAAGGAATAATATCTACAACCAAGCAGGTTGTGTCATCCTTCAAACCTCGTGACCTAAGAGCCTCCTGCAATTAAAACAAATGAGAATTAACAAAACCTTCTGAAATTGGAATACCTAGCAGACAAAAATTAGGGTCCAATTAATAGGATCGTGTATATGATGCATACCTTAACAACCAATTTGGCAGCAAGTTCAGAAGGCAAACCTCGGCAACATTGGGCAGCCATATCAGATGATAAAGCATCCCATATACCATCAGAGGCAATTATAAGTCTTCCCCCAGCATTCGAAAGCTAAATACCACAGATAAGGCAAAAGAATATAATATACTCTAACAAAACAATTTTTTATTTTAATAAATTTTTACATGAATGATTAACGGACCTTCACTTGCTTAACGTGTGGTATTGGGACGATGAACTCCCCAACATCCGTGTCGCCAATTGATCTTGAAAGGCACAATCCACCAGGCCAGCAACGTAATGGACCAACCTACAAACCCCAGCAAAGAATCAGCCATAAGTTGTTAATCATATGATAAACTCTATTTTGTAAGTGACCATGGTCAGTTAATGTGGAAAAATAATAAAATAAATTAACCTTACCTCATTCCCTCCAAAAACGTTAAGCCTTCCTACTTCGCCACCACTTGCAGTTACACGCTCACGTTCTTCCACATTCTCTTCCAGACGATGGTCAACGGTTAAGAGAGAAACGACACCCCCTTGTGTGTCCAATATGCAACGAGAATCTCCAACGGATGCAACAGTCACAGTCCAACCATCAATCACGACAAACGTAACTGTTGTTCCAGAAGTCTCACCTGTCAGTTACAGCAAATGGCCAAAATAAGAAGAGCAAAGAAAGTTGAAGGGCAATATCCTCCTAAAGAAAGAAACTTATTTAACAACGGAAATTTTTATTTACCTCTGCGCTGAAACTCTATATCAGTTTTCACAAACCCTGCAACTAACGCCCGAGGCAAAGCTTGAAGCCACTCTTCCCTACCAACCCCTTGCGGAATCGCACTCAATACATTGTTCAATAAATTCTCCTTGGCAAAAATAGCAGCCGTGATACCATTATGGCCATCAAAAATCTACCAAAAACAACCCAAATCCAGCAATTATATACAAGTGTTCATCATTAAGTCAGAGTATGAACCTCAACGAATCAATCGTAATAGTTAAATTTACCGCAAAAAGTGAAAACGAGGTTGAAGGATTTCCCAGAACCCTTTGGCAATCAGGCTTGATCAGGAAATAATCCTCCCCTTTCTTAGCCAGAGCAGCCTGCCCGAACTTTACATTGGGTTTCATCACCGTCTCATTCCTCAGCTCACGGCAAATCAGAGTCCCAACTTCGTGCATAATGTTTTCTCCTCATGACCTCTCTTTGACATTTTCTTAGCCAGAGCAGCCTGCCCATACTTCACTGTGGGCTTCTCAACCTTAAGGTTCCTCAGCTCACGACCAATTAGAGTCCCGAGTGGAAGAGGCGGTTGCTTCTGCTTCATTTCTGATATCTCTGTCTGGCTCATTTCAGTGCTCTTTGTTCCAGCATTTCTAGAATCTTCAATTCCAACCCCTAATCGCCCCCAAGAAGCCACTTAATTAGTCTAAATTCTTAGTACCTCATCTACATACAACTTACTACACTTGATCTAACTATTTTGAAACCTAATTATTCACACGATCTAAAAGTTAAGATCAACTATGACTAAAGGTGGAAGCTCTCTCTTTGGAAAACAAATATAAAAGAAGCAAGCATAAGTTGTTATAAATCAAAAAAAAAATAAAAAAATCCAGAAATTCCCCAAATTATTTATCTTATCAATAACCTAGATGTGTTTACATAAGATCCAATAATAATTCAATTCTTTCAATCAACAATAACTAACTACATTGAACTACTAAAATTCACATTAAACTCCAAAAAACAATTAACTCCACATATCGTCCAACTCACCAAAAATTGTACACTCTAGCCAAATTGGACATAAAATCACATATACATTGACCAGAACCAAAAAAAGGGGGGGGGGGGGGTGGGGGGGGGGGGGGGGGGGGGGGGGGGGGGGGGGGGGGAGTTGAATAAATAGAAATGCATTTAAGGACGAAAAACACAAACTTAGATGCTCACATTGAAGACATTGAGGGGCGTCAAACTGAAGTAGATCGAGAAATTAAGAAAGAAAAAAAAAGATGAAACCCTAGAGAGAGAGAGCAGAGATTTTTCTGCAAAAGAGAGGAAAATCTGAAGAGAGAAAGAAGAGAGAAGCGATAAAAGCGGATTTTCAGGCAAAAGGCTTTCGACTGATTTGTTATGACTTTTTTCGAATTTCATTGTCTAAAACAGAGATTTCTTAGCTGTAATTGACAAAGGGCAATAGCTGAAATGACCACAAAGCCCTTGTTTTAGTATATTGTTTTGGATAAATTGCTGCAAAAGTCACCAACCTTTCCATTCTTTCTCACTTTTACCCCAACCAGTTTATTTCAATATTTGATAATCATCCAAATAAATTCCTTCCAATTCTCCATTGGTAAACATCTTTGATCATAAAAATCAAAAATTAAAAAGGATAAAATTATTATTTCATTATTCTTAATTAAAATATTTAAATTACAAATATAGTAAATTCATAACATAAACAATCATTATTTTCAAACTCTTTTTTCTTTTTGCTACATACTCATTTTCAACAACAAATTCACGTAATAAAATATTCTGCACGTAAACCCAAAATCTTTTCATACTTGTTAACCATGCATTCTCGTAAATATCATTATTCAATATTTCACTCAAATAATAATTGTCAAACAGGGGCTTATATGCGAACTTAATGCTCGTAAAAGTAAGTTTGGAACATATAAACATGCATTAATCTAAAAAAATTATCAAATAACGATTTTGTAGAGAATAATGATATCACTATATATTATAGCAAAACGAGCAACTTCAAATTAAATCAAAGCTTTTATCATTCATCATAGTTGCAAAAGGTTTAGCCTGATATTATTGAATTAAATAAATACAAAAGGTAGGAAGAATTTCACAACCTGGATATTTGATATGAATGAAGAATACAACCTCTTTGGTGAATTTCTTCAAAATTTTGAATTTGCACCTTAGTTGTAAAATAAAAAATAATTATTAATGAAGAACCTTGCTTTGATCTTTATGATTCTCTCATGCATGGTGATTTTTCTTGACCTCGGTTGCACTTTATAGTCCTCATTGTGTCTTGAGAAGTCGTGTCAATGATATACTCAAAGTACGATTGAATTTGAATTTAAGCTCCTATTTGGCGGAGATTAAAATCATGTTTTTTTAGATTTTAATAAAAGTTGATGAAATGTGTAATTGAAAACTTGAGGGTCCAATGAAATGTGTTGTTAAAATTAATTATTAATTTTGACTAAAATTAAAATCAAGATTTTAATCTATGCCAAACATTGGCTAGATATTGAAATCTGGATCATAAAAAGCGCCGACAACATCCATAGAAAGCTTTGTTGAGGTTAACCACATGAAAATTACATATGGTTTTGCTTCCAATAATGCTACAGTGTCATAATTATTGACATAATGTTACATGATGTTCCATCATTTGATTATTTTAAATAAAGTCGGTTTTTCTATCAAATCATTTGCTGCTATTTCGAATTAATTCGATGCATCTGTTATATTTCTTCCGACAAAGTAGCAAAATCTTTTTGCTTCAACTGTGGTTTGTAGTGTTGGAGCCGCATTTCCCAAACTTTGGATTTGGTGCATTTTGATCCTCGATATACTATTTTAGTGTAATTTTAGCCCATCAATTTAGGCCCTTTCACTTTCAAATGTGTCCAAAATGGTTGTGCATCTTTTAGACTCACTAAATTTGTTCCTTCAACTCTTATTTCTTCAAACATGGTCCTTCAAGCTTTGAGAATGTTCAAACTGATCCCTAAAGCTCTTAATTCATCCACTTTTTATCCCAAACTCTCTCAATGTCGAATTTGATCCCAAAACTTGTGGAATCGTCTAATAAACGCTTTCAAAACTTCCTGTTAGGTTTTAAAATTGTTGACAATCTTTTGATAAAACTATTGTTGTAAAAGAGTTTTGAAAAGTCAAAGTATCGAGTGGTAAGTTAGAAGTTTTAGAGTTCGAGTATGGAACAAAGGAATAAAAGTTGTCGCATTTTCGCTAGCCTATCGTCCAGCTGATGCAGGAGTGGTAAAAGCAGTTGCGTCGCCCGCCTGTCACCTGGACTTCGCTCGAGCGAGACATCGTTGATCGCCTGTCGCTGAGCTGTTGCTTGAGCGACAATGTATTTCGAGGAAACCTAATTTGAGATTTTCAAGGTTTTTATCCGGCCCATACTACCCAAAACCTCTTCACTATATATATGGACGCCACAATTCGAAAAATACCGGTTGAACATTGAGAGAAACAAGTGCTTACATCCTCCATGTTACTCCATATCATTCCTAGCATTCAACCTTCATATTGATTTTTTCGTTGCATTGAAAAACATCATCCTTACATAAACTAAACACCAAACCACTTACTTCCACAACATTTGTCAGTGTTATGAAAATCGAGGAAGTTGACCAGAGTTTCTGGTTGTTAGAGAACGAGGAGTTCTCATTAATCCACATGAGATAGACAAATTCAAAGGCCAGAAGTTGGTGCAGGAGCACACAATCCAGGAGGGCTTTGGTGATTACAATCAGGAGGTCAGAAATTACTAGAGTTAGTCGAGTCTGACAGTACTGTAAGTTGATTCGTTTATGGTGGATTGTTACTGGCTTGGGCCTGGAGTTTTTAGCCAGTTACGAGTTTTCTCCGTCATCATATTTTGCGTTATTTACTGCTTTCTATAGAATTACAGCATTCAAACCACATGAAAGTTGAATTGATTGATTAACCATCTTGAAACAATTAAAAATGATTTGTTGCTTATTAATTGTTAATTTTAATTTTGCATAAACACATATTCACCCCCCTCTAGGTGTTAGTTGGGTCGAATCTCGTTATTTCACTTTCCAATCGAGTTCCCCCAACTTTTTCTGGTATCTCTTCAATTCCATCATTTAAGCTTCAATTGATTTCCAAATCTCCTTCTTTATGCTCAATTCACCTTAAGTCGGGATTTTTTCTTAAAAAAATAGTATGTACACTACATTAAGTGGAAATCTATCAAATTAATCAAAAAAGCAAGTTTAAAACTCTAGATAAGTATGTATAATAATGTATCAAAAATTGGGAACACAAATGTTGAAAAAAAAATGTTGGGAAGAAAATAGAAAAGAATGGAAAGGCGGAGGACATTTTCTTCAATTTACCCAAGGGCGGATCCAGAATGGATCCAAGACTGGACTAAAAAATTTTCAAGCATGACTAAATATACAAAGAAATTGTTTTACATTTAAAAAAAATGGGAAAATTACATAAAACCAGGTACTTAAACTTCCAAATTCAAAATCCAGGTATGAAATTTATTTAATCAAAAATCAGGTATTAATTGGATATTTTGTCAATTTAAATAATATTATAATACTANGGGTGTAAGCGCGCTTTTTCCCTACTCCGCTTTTGTAGACCGATGCTGCTGTGAATGGCAGCATCGCGATGATGTGGCGAGATTGACTAGTCAGGTACGGTATGGTGTGGTGGCGGGTTTGGGGTTATTTTTGTTGGGTTGTCATTGTGGTATGGTATGGTGTGGTGATGCCTGTGTTGTTAGCGGCAACGGGGGTGGTGGTGGATCTAGCGGAGGCGCGGCGACGAGGTGGGGGTGTGGTGGCGATGACGAGTTTGGGGTTTTTTGTTGGGTGGTGGTTGTGGTGTGATGTGGTTTGTTAATGGTGGTAGTGGTAGTGCAATAGTGGCGGTGGTTGATGGTGGTTGGTGGTGGTGGCTAGAGATTCGATAATGATGGTGGTTGTGGTTTTTGTTGGCAGTTGACTGGATCAATTTGATTCGATAGTGGTGGTGGTTGTGGTTTTTGCGCCATCACCAGACTCGATGGAGAAGTCGATATCGCGACGTGCCTTATCGGAACCATCGTCGTCGCGCTTCCCACATAGCATCAGAGATCTGTCGTCACGTTTTACGCGAAGCGGCAACACTCGAAGGCACCGCCGCTGAGCCAATGTGCCTGGTCTTGAGACATGATGTTGGTTGTTCCAAGCTGTTGTGTTCGGTGTTGGTTGTTGTTTTGGGTGTTGATGGAGGTGATGCCCTGGTTGTTGGTATTAATGGAGGTGATGTTGTAGTTGTAGTGGTTTGTGACGTGGTTGTGATGGTGGTAAAATTTTAGGCCATTTGGTGGTGGTGTCATGGTTGTTGTGGAGGTGATTGTTAGTGGTTTGCAGATTGTGGTGTCGGTGCTGGCATGTTTATGTGGTGTTGGTGGTGGCGTGTTGGTGGTGGTGTTGGTGGGGGAGGTGGTGGGATAGCGTTTGTGACCAATTATTTGGTTAATTTCTGACCAAGTTCTAGTGGTGGACAGGGATCGGGGTGGGGTGTTTGATGTATGTGACCAACTATTTGGTTTATTGTGACTAACCGTGAAACTGTAACCTTAAAATTCGATAATTTGTNACAATATGTGATTAATAAATAAATTGTGACCTCGAAATCATCTTGACTAATTAATTTGATAATATGTGATTAATAACTAAATTGGGACCTATAATTATGTATCTGTGACCATTAACTGGATAATTGTGAATTTATTATATTTAAATAATTATTATATTTAATTAATTAACTAAATACCTGAATTTTGCATTTTTTAAAAACTTAATACCTGATTTTTGCAATTGTGAAACTTAATCCCCGATTTGTGAACTCTTCCCAAAAAAAATTAAACATGAAAAACTAAATGGGCTGGGGAGCCATACCCAGTCCCCCTACATCCGCCCATGAATATGCCCTATTATTTTTTATATTTCTTTTTAAACTGCGTTGCGACTTATTTCCACAAAGTTGCCTTCTCATCCTCCTTGGCTGATTTCGTGACTACAGCTCGACCATACGTGTGGCTAACTCTATTTCACTCGTGTTTCGGAATGCACACGGTTGGCATAACCACCTTGTTCCAATAATCGATCAGTCTTATTTTTAGTGTGTTTATCTTTCGCGATAGATGATAATACTTGATTTTCGAATGAAACCTAACGCATCTTAAAAATTTAAAACTTATGAATGTCAAAATTCACAACATAGTTGAGAGTTAAGACGAGTATGACTCGTTTGACATGACTTTTGCTTCATGTAGAAGTGCTTTTGAATGAAATTATCTTTGTTTGGGAACTAATTTTTGAAATCACTCAGAGGAAGTTACAATAGATTAATTTTCTCCAAAATCTCTTCTAATTACCAAAAACATTTTCATAAAATTAGCCAAACACGTTCAAAATTAATTTTTGAATCTCAAAAACTCTTTTTAACTTTTTAAAAGTCATGTCAAGCATGCCTGTAAAAGGGAAATAACTCCTTCATTAACAATAGAAAACATGACGTGCGTTTGGTGGCAAAAATTAAGCATTTAATTAAGTAAAATTATAACAAATCAGACTACTATTTTTCCCCCCTTTAAACATTATAATTAATTATATCAAGTCAGAAGATTAAAGGGCAAACACATGAAGAATTATATAAAATAATTAACTTACAACCGACCAATACATTTTTTAATTACATTTTTTGTTTGTTAGGTGGAAAGCTCTTGCATCAACGCGTCTAACCATACAAATTATTAATTTAATTATGATAAATATTGTCACCAGTCATGATCCTACATGTGATAGATTTTATCGATCGAGCCTAGGAATTAGTATTTATACAATTAAATATGTTGTGTTGTCGAAATAAGTCGAGATTATTTATTTTCAACAACATATAGAATGTTGAATAAATAAATGTGTTACGTGAAAGTCATCCCATTAATTAATGCCAACTCTTGTTCATATTTAATGTTAAAATATCAGTTTAGGTGGTACTAATTTAATATTAAATGAAATGTATAATTAAATAAAGAATAATGACATTCGTTCTCACTGGTGCTAAAGTATGAGTCTAAGTAATAATTACGTGACATTAAATAATATATTCATTTAAAATGTAGAGTCATATGACTCATTTAATTATACTAATAAGGTGTAGAATCACTCAGGGTATGTTTGACTGTAATAATTAAATTTGCATAAAAAGAAAATAAGTTATAGACAATTGTATGAAAATTATTAATTAAATGTGTTAATTGATTTAATTTTCAAAATAGAAAATGTTATACTTGTACATCATCTATTAGTGAGTCGATGAGGGTGAGAGAATTGCCTTAAAAATAAGAATTTACCCATCTCTAAATAAAATGTTTTCGTTGTTTTTTAGCAAAATCTTGTTCCATGACTAACTTTAGAAAAATAGTTTTCATGAAAAAAAGGTCAATCAAACATCCCAAAAATATGAGCTTCAGTGAAAGAATAACATTTTCTATGAAAAATAAAGTCAATCAAACACCCTCTTAATGTCACCCACCAATCCAGGTATAAACAAAACATGAACCACCAAACTAACCCTAAAAGATTTTGAATATAATCTATAATATATTAAATATCACATCGGTTAAAATAATTTTTTAGACAATTTTAATCCTACTACAATTCAATTATTTCAATAATATCTTACTTTTTCATTTTTCGGTATGTAATAAATACTACAAAATCCTTGTTATGTATAAATTTTGTGTTATGAATTCTAGATTTAATTAACATTTACATTAATCTAGATTCAATAAGCTCCTGTTTGGTGCACATTTTGGGGCCAAGAATGAATTTTTTTTGTTGATGTGATGGAGAATATGTGATTGAAAAAGAAGGAAAAGTTATTGATGTGATGAAAAATATTATTTTATTGAAGAATGTGCCCGGTTGAAAATGAGTAGAAGAATGATAATGAAAAAAATTAATGTAGCTCAAACATGGGCTAAATCTCGACTTGATAAATCTTGTTCCACATGAATCTAGAGTTATTATAGAAGAATTTATTTTTATTGATGTATCTATGATTATTATATATGAATTTATTTCTATTCATTTGAAGTATTTCATTATCACAAAAAAATTAAAGTATAAAAGTTGAGTTTTGAGAGTACAATTTTCTTCTCTTAAATTTCTATCTTAAATTTTATTTTCTTTAATTTGTTTGAGACTCATCAAATCCTACCAACAAATTAGTATCAAATATTATTTTTCCAACACTTGTAAAACATTTCAGAATATCGTGCAATGCACGTTGGACTCTGACTAGTATATTAAATATCACATCAAGTGAAAATCATTTTTTGGACAATTATAGCCCTACTACAATTCAATCATTTCAATAATACCTTATTTTTCGTTTTCAATAGATATTTAATTTACAAACTGTAATAAATACTATAATTAATTCTCAATTAAATAACTTTCACATTCATTTAATTAATATGAATTAGAATTTCACATTCACGTTCACGTCCATATCCCTAACATTAACAATTAATTAACATTAACATTCATTTAATTAATATTAATTAAAATTTTACATTCAAAAATGCAGTTTATTATTTACGTTCATGTATGTTAATTAGCACTCAGATTTACTAATTGAAAATTAAATTATATTCATTTAATATAAATTATTTAACATTTATTGTCACGTATATATTCCTTGATTTTAAATATAAATTAATTAATATTCATGTTAATTCATGTATCGTATTTGCAGGATGGACGCAAACATTTTGAGTTAGAGGACACAATCAAACCCTATACAAATGAAATATTTTTATTTTTATTTTTGAATTACTCATACTTGACACCGAGAAAATGCATATTTACATTTAAAAAAACATTTCTTCATTAATAATTTACTCATCATTTTCATCCATTTGATTTCGAACGATTATTTTATTAATATTTTACTCATCACAAGAAAATGCATATTTACGTTTAAAAAATTTATAATATATTCGATACAAACAATCAATTCAAGTAATCGAAAGGAACAACATATAACCCATATTTAATACTAACAATCAATCAAATAAACACAATTCGTTAAATATAAATCAAATTGGGTATAATCAGTTCAGACACATTCTATATATACAATTTGATATGAGAAAATGCAAATTTAGGTTCTAATTAGTTGAAAATTTGATTGAAAAGTTAGGATTTTTAGTAGATGTGATAATTTGTAGAAAAATTGTAAACAAATTTTAAAAAATTAGAAGTGTTGACGTTTTGGTAAAAGGTGCGAGGGAGAGAGAGCAAGAGAAAAAGAGAAAAAATCTAATTTATTATGATTTTACCCCTATTTAGTGGGGATTAAAATAAGATTATTAGTAAATTTTAATAAAAATTGAAAAGTTATGAATTCCATGAAATATGTTATTAAAATTAATAGTTAGCTTTTATTTAGATTAAAATTTTAGATTTCAATCAACAATTATGCTACTTGTACAAAGGTGGTTTACAAAAGTGTTTTGACAAAATGATGTGGCAAGATCTAGATCATTGATTTCAAAAACTATTTTTAAAATTATTGGCCAAGATGTTGCCAACACGTATTTTGTAAACAATTTTTGTAACACAACTCTTCAATCAATACCCTAGGGGTCAAGCCTGGACCCTCGGGTCCGCCAGTGTGTATTTGCCATCCATCTTCATTATGCATTTAGTTGTATTTCTAATACTCACATTCAAGTATGCATTTCACTATTTATGTGCATGTATAATAATTAACATTTTTTTTAGACTTTTGCATTTTCCTCATATTTAGATCAAAATGGTAAATTGAGAGTCAAACATTACTTTCACAGCTCTTATAAAATATTTCAGAATAACGTGAAACACACAATCGACTCTAACGAGTTTCTAAAAAAAGGTGTTCTACACAACTAGGAATACGGGTTTCACAATAGTTGTTAATTGTCGAGTGTATGTTCATCATAAATGTAGAGTTCGTTTTCAAATATCAAATGCAATATCTCTTTGCGTAATGTGGTGCTCTCTCTTGATTGATATATATATTTTTTTAAATCTTAATATTAAAATTAACTTAAAAATATTAAGATAATAGCTACCAACCTCTCTAAATATACATTCATTAATTGTGATTACACGTGAATTTGGCATCTTTTAACATTCATAAAATACTCAATTTATTTGTGATATTTTCGTGGTTAGGTTTGAGGGGAAAGACCGTTGGGGCAGAGGGCTATGAGTGATGTTCTTTAAATAATTAATAGGGTTGAGAATTTGAAAGAAAAATTATTTTTATGAATACTTGGTAATGTCCCCTCACCTTCAAATATCTCATCTAAGTTGACAATGACGACAAGCTTGGTGATCTCGGGTTTGAATTGTCTCAGTCAATCATCAATTTCGTAAAAAAGACATAATAGCTCAGTGGTCTAACTCCATGGTACTGAAGATGTATCAAGGCTCAAATGATTCCCAAAGCAATGTGACCTTGAATGTCGCTTTTTCAAGTGTTTGCAGCTACTTCCTTATTATCAAGTCATCAATATATTTATTCTTTCGACAAGACATATATAATCTTACGACTTTACAAATTGACGACGACGTTGGAAGTTGACTCACTACTCGTAACTTAAATTAAATAATCATATACCTACATATTTGTTGTACGTGCAAATGCTACTCTAGAAATATGACATTTTAACGAACCAAGCATGTTGAATACAGGGTACAAAATAATGTACATCATATACAAATTTAAATTTTGTCTTCTTTAATATTTCTAAATAGGTTTAATCAATATCATCTATTACAATAGTGATTCTTATCTATTTTCTAATTAATTATGATGTTGCATTTAAGTATACACGAATTTTTAGTTTTATAACCATATATTTACAGATGAATACTAAGGTATGTAATGTGTGCTAAAATAATTAGTGGACTGACCTATCCTCGTTTTTTCAGCACAGACAACTTGTTGAGTGGGACCATGTTAGCAGGGACGGAGGCAGGGGGTCCTGGGAGGACCCGGACCCCCCCCCCCCCCCCCCC
>CAIGRT010071164.1:2500-10488 GCA_903798405.1 Fraxinus platypoda | reverse complement strand
ATTGAGCTTGCTAGTAAAAACAAGTGGACCTCAAGTTCGTTCAAAAAATTTTATAGAACATTATTTTGTTTTTTCCTAATTTTTATAATTTCGAATCGAATTATCGGATCGGATATCCGATAACATAACAAATTGGATATGAATTTAACAATCAAATATCTGTTGGATTATCGGATCGGATATAGGCAGATCTGATCCATATCCGATCCATTTACAGCCCTAGCGGCGAGGGAGTGGCGTGGCGGGGCAGGGTGGGGGTGTCCCGCCCCGAACCCACCCCGTTGCCATCACTATGTTTTAAACAAGTTAGTGTATGTTTTGATAGGAAAATAAATTGTCTTTTAAATATTTGGATCTAACTTTATTTTAAGCATGTTTAAAATAACTTGTCTTTTTTATTGGTTGATGTGGGAAGCAACTAAGTTACATATTCTGATAGGAAAATAACAATTATTTTCAAATCAAATACATAATTTTTTGCCTTCAAAAAGTAAGAACAAGAACATATATATCTCAACATATTTAGAAATGCGTATACAGAAGATATAAATGAAAAAATATAATTTGTCTGGTTCTATTTATTTTTTATATCATTATCTGGTCTGCTTGTCGCTTCTTTTGTAGGGATTGACTCTGTTTCTATGAACTTGAAGGAGATGAAAGTAACTATAGTTGGGTACTTTGATCCAATTCACGCAGTGACCAAATTGAGAAAAATATTTTATGCGGAAATAATCTCAATAGGGCCTGCAAAAGAACGCGAGACGGAGGAGGATAAAATTGAAGTCAACGGAAGAAGAAAGGATCAAATTGAGGTCGACAAAAGAAAAAGGGATAAAAGGGAGGTCAACGAAAGAATTAAGGTACAAAGAAAGGTCGACGAGAGAAAAAGTGCTCAAAGTGAACAAGTTGCAGAGCTTGTGAAGCACTACAAGAGTTACTTCCCTTATCACTACCAGAGTTACAACCTTTATTACTATGCTGACGCTCCAGAAGAAGACCCTAAATCTTGTGTTATTTGTTGATTATGTGATTGAAGTGTTTTCTTTACAGTGGGTTTCTTTCTATTGGAAAGGGGTGTAAATGTTATCTCTAGCTACAATACTCATATTTGTAACATATATAAAGTAGATTTGAACTTAAAAGAGTTGTGGTTCACTGGAAATGCGATTTCAAAAGGCATTTTAGAATCAGAATGCGCTTTTCAGTGTTGGTACTCCAAATCTTCGTGGACAATTTAATTTCACCGGATCCATGTTGAAGACAACGGGGCAGTCGTTACACCATACATGCGGATCGCTACTTAGCAACAAGGAATTTTCTACAAATAAGGCAAAAGTAACTTATCAAAGATGTTTTAGAACAAATAATTACTTAAAGTTAGTTTAACTTTTAAGCTTAACCAAACCTGATGTTAATGTTTTTCGTAACGCTATTCTCGGTTAAGACTATCAATAGTCATGCTTATGTAGTATACATCTAATCCCTTAATCATTCATAGTGAGCATTATTGATAAAAAAAATTAAGGGACTAGATATATGCCACACAAGATGACTAATAGTAGTCCTCACTGTGAATAGCATTATTCGAATATTTTATTAGATTGAAAATGAAATTTCTGAGTTGTTTAGGGGCTCTCCTTTGCTTTTAATTAAGGTTTACCTATGTTTATGTGAGGATTTAGTGAATCATATTTAGCCATATGTATCACAAATGTAAACTTTTTGAGGAATTTCAGCCTAACCAATGATTATCATTAAGTTTGTTATTATTGCAAAATCAAAAGGCCTATCTTCAAAAACTGTCCAAAAATTCAAGTACCACCTGATAAGAAAAATCATTAAAAAAAATAAAAAATAAAAAACAGGTTTAGTGATCAGAGAATTTCGAAAATAATTGTACTTTCTCATTTTATACATGTTTATCGAAAATTGAGTTCACATCACTTCGCAATTCTCCGTATAACATTCATTAATAATAATAGTAAAGATTGCGAGACATTCCTAACGCAATTTAGCAGTATTCGAAAATAACATAATCATCAGATGAAATATGTACGGTAATCTCATCACATACCAATATATTGAAAAATCTCACAAAAAATGTACCCTCCGACTAAAATCTTTAATGGTCATACGTGAGTGGCATCTATGCATGGGCCTAAGGCCCCTCAATTCACGGAAGTCAGTCCCAAAGACCTATGATAATGTATTCTAATACAAAATTATGACCCCTCAGTGTATTATCTTACACGATCATGACCTCTTTGTGCATTATAGAACACATACATGACACGTTAGTACACTAAAATAGATAGAATCATTGGTACTTTTGTGGTGGATTTCAGTATCATATAATATGTCTCGGTTTCCATTCTACAGTTAAACAATTTAACGTGTTTGCAATTTCTCAACATAATAGTATAATAAGCATTTCATAATCATCATGTAACTTGCCAAACGATTCATAAAAATCTCACATAACATAATAGTATAATCAACTTCTCATTTTTCTGAAATATTTAATTTTCCACTCATAGTGTAGAAATCATAAAATGAACTTAATATAATTTGCAACCATTGTTGCATAAATCGATGAAATGAAGAAGAGGAAGATGAAACTTTCTATGATTTCAACTTAAACAATTATGAATTACATCAGTGTATTTATAGACAATTAGTTCCAACTAACAAACTCACTAACATAAATGAATTATTCATAACTATCAAACTAACTATCAGTTTAACTAACTGATTTATTCTTCTAGCTAGCTATCAGGTAAGTCGTCAGCTGATTTCTTCTGCTGGTGCTTGCTGGTTGTTCGACTTCCAACTGTTCCAGCTGCTTGTGAGTGATCTGTGTCGTAAGAGCCCCCCTCAAGAGGGGCATGGATATTCAAAATGCCCATGTTGGAGATATTGGAATAGAACGGGATGGAGCCCAGATGCTTAGTGAAAACATTTGCAACTTGGTGATGAGAAGGGACATACACAATTTTGATCATACCTGAATGTACTTTTTCTCTAACAAGATGACAATCGATTTATATGTGTTTAGTCTTCTCATGCAAGACTGGATTAGTGGCAATAGAAAGGGCAGATTTACTATCTGTATATAGAAGGGCAGGGTAAGAATGATCAATTGCCAGGTCATGTAGGAGATAAAGCAGCCACTGGATTTCACAAGTGGTTGATGCTAAAGCTCTATATTCAGCTTCAGCTGAAGACCTACTCACCGTGGATTGATTCTTCAACTTCCAAGAGATAAGGGAATCCCCAAGAAAAATAGCAAAACCAGTGATGCTTCGCCTCGTGTCAAGGCATCCAGCCTAATCACTATCACTGTATGCCTTCAGATGGAAAGTAGACTTTGATGAGAAGAACAAACCCTGTCCTGGTATAGCTTTAATATATCTAAGTACTCTGTGTGCAGCATTGAGATGAGGCGTGGCTAGTTTGGACATGAACTGGCTAAGAACTTGAACAGAGTAGGATAAGTCAGGCTTGGTAATTGTTAGGTAAATGAGTCTGCCAATAAGTCGTCTATAACTCGAACGGTCAGGAGAGAGATCTTCATCAGTCGTTGTGAGTTTAATGGAAAATTCCATAAGAAATCCCACTGGTTTCCAGCCTGAAAACCCACAATCATCAAGGATATCCAAGGCTTATTTTCATTGACAAACACTGATGCCTTAATGGGATCTAGCCACCTCCAAGCCAAGAATGTATTTTAATTCCCCTAAGTCTTTAATAGTAAACTAATCATCCAGAAATTTCTTGATAATCTGTATTTCACGAAGATCATTGCTTGCAAGGAGGATATCGTCAACGTATACCAATAAAACAAGAAAGGAACCTTTGGTAGATTTCAAAAACGAAGATGAATCAGAATTTGCTTGATGGGAGCCATATGAAATGAGACTGGAAGTCAGTTTTGTAAACCACTGGCGGGATGCTTGTTTTAGGCCATATAGACTCTTATTTAACTTGCACACAAGTGAGGGATCACTGCTGGGATAACCCTGAGATAGATCCATGTACACTTCTTCATGGAGATCACCGTGAAGAAATGCATTGTTGACATCTAATTGGTGAAGGAACCAATTATTAACAGCTGCCACTGCTAGAAGAACACGAATGGAGGTTAATTTTGCCATAGGAGAAAAAGTATCAAAGAAGATCAAACCTTCTTGCTGGGTGTAACCCTTTGCAACCAGACGCGCTTTATACCTCTCCACTAATCCATCAACTTTGAATTTGACTTTGTAAACCCATTTACACCCAATTTTGTGCTTACCAGACGGTAGAAAAGTGAGGGTCCAAGTGTTGTTTGTTTCAAGAGCCTGAATTTCGCTTTCCATGGCAACTTGCCAATGTGGGAATTTGATAGCTTGTTTATAAAATTTTGATTCATATGCGAATGTGATAGAGGTAGTAAATGCTCTGTGCTTGAGGTTAAGTCTATCATAGGATAAGAAATTAGAGATAGAATAGAGCTTACCAGGTGCAGTTGATCTAGCCATCTTGCTGGATGACTGGAATGCAGTTGAAGAGATGGGTAGATCATACTGATAATCATTAAAGTATGAGGGTGGGTATTTTTGGCGGCTAGACTTTCTGGTTATTGGTTGTGGAATAGACAGAGGAGGTCTTGCAGAAGTGATGGGAGAAGGAGGTAAGTTGATTCCTCATGTTGGCCTAGGAGAGGATATGTTATTATTTGATGAATGATCTTCAATAGTCGTGTCTGGAGATTGATATATGTGTGAGATGGGGTGGCAAGGGATGTCCAAAGAAAGTTCAGGAATTGGTAAGATTCGAGGATCAGTTGAAGAGTGAGGTGAAGAACACATATAAGGAAACGAGAATTCATGAAAAACAACATTTCGACTAATCAAGCATCTGTGATTCTGAAGATCATAGACTTTATATCTTTTGGAACCAAGTGGATATTCAATAAAGATGCATCTTGATGCACGAGGGGAAAATTTATTTCTGTGGCTGGTGAGTGTGCTCGCAAAACACAGACACCCAAATGTTCGAAGATGATGATAGTTTGGTGGTTTTTGGAAAAACATTTCATATGGACTTTTATTATCAAGAGATGGGGAAGGGATTCTATTGATGATGTGAACTGCAGTGAGAATGTAATCACTCCAAAAAGTAAGGGGCACATTTGATTGAAAGAGAAGTGCCATGGCAACTTGCAGAATGAACTGATGCTTTCTCTCCACAGTTCCATTTTGCTTAGGGGTTTCAACATAACTTCTCTGATGCAAAATGCCATGTGTATTATAGAAATCGGCTATGAGGAATTCAGACCCATTATCTGTTCGAAATACTTTAATTCTGGTGTTGAATTGTGTGATGACCATTTGATGGAATTTCTTTACAAGGTTATGAGTTTCAGCCTTTGATTGCATCATGTAAACCTACGTGCATTTGGAATAATCATCGACTATGGTGAGAAAGAATTTGTAACCATCAAGGGAATAAACATGAAATGGGCCCCAAATATCACAATGTACTAAATCAAAATTTTTAATTGAAACCGAAACACTAACTGGAAATTGTAATTTCCTCTGTTTTGCTAAAGGGCTAACTTCACAAATATTTGAATTCTTACAAGAAATATGTGATGAAACACCGGGAATCTTGGACATCATAACACTGGAAATGTGTCCTAGTCTATAATGCCAAAGGTTGTAATTGGCATTAGCAGCAACATGTATTCTGGAAGTAAAGGTAGCAGGTGAATATGAAGGTTTCTGTTGGATATGAATGAGATGATATATTACATCTTTTTCACTAGCAAAACCAATCATCCTCTTGCTGGCTCGATCCTGTATAAAACAGTGAGATGCAGAGAAGCATACAATAATATTGGAAGCTTTGGTCAGTTTAGATACTGATAAAAGGTTAAAAGAAAAGGAGGGTACACATAGCACATTTTCAAGAACAAGATTTTTAGAAACTTTCACTTTTCCAATGTGAGTAACTGGAACATATGATCCATTCGGTAAGTTAACCTTTGTGGTTGTGGTGAAATCAACTGATGATAGGAATGTAGATGAACAAACCATGTGGTTTGTGGCCCAAGTATCGATAATCCAGGTACCAATTTTGGCTTTGGGAAAAATTGAATTGCAAAGTACCTGTATTGGTGGTGGCTGCTGTTTAGTTTGCTGAATTAGCTAATTGAGGAAGCATCTGTTGAGTTTTAGCAAATGCCATGAATTGCTTATAGAGATCTTGATTAAACAACAAACTTGATCCTTCATCCTCTGTGGACTGATTACCAGTTACAGCGTGTGCAGTAGAGCTGTCTACTGAAATCTTTGACCCCTTTGATCCCTTCCATCCAGGTGGAAATCCTATCCGATGAAAGCACTTATCCACAGTGTGGTTGAAGTAGCCACAGTGGGTGCATTTTCCTTTCCTTTTGTCCTTCCAAGGTGGAGGTTTACTATATGGTTGCCTTATTGTCATAGCTGCTGATTCTATTGTTGAAGAGTTCTGCAGGTCCCTTTAACTTTCCTCTTTGAGCATAAGGGCGTAAACTTTGGCTAGTGATGGCAATGGTGAAGTAAGCAACAATTGACTTCGTAGTGCAGAATAGGATTCATTTAATCCTATAAGGAATTTCATAACTGCATCTGCCTGTTGACTATCTGATGTGGTTTTCAATATTTCACAAGTACAATTCGACAATATTCCACAACTGCACTTTGGTAAAGATCTATAGCTAATATATTCTTCCCAGATGGATTTGAACGAATTGTAATAGCTGGTGAGACTTTGTGATCCCTGTGAAATGGCACTGAGACACTTCTATAGATGGTACACTCTAGGTCCATCACTTCTACTGTACCTTATTTTCAATTCATTCCACACTTTATATGCAGATGAAATATATAATAGGCTCTGGCGAATTTCCTTGCTGATCGAATTTAACAGCCATGATAAAATCAGATTATTTGCTCGAAGCCAACAATTGTATGTAGTACCTGTTGGTGGATTTGGATTTCAGAGTTCCATCAATGAATCCGGATTTATATTTCACACTCAATGCCATGGATATTGCATGGCTCCATGATATATAATTATCTCCATTGAAGATCTCTGAGACAATTAATGCACCTGGATTATCATTTGGATGCAGGTAGTAATGGCTGTTTAAATCATCAGTTGGATTGGAAAGGTAATCGGCTGTGACTGACATGATTTAATGATCGAAGTATTGATAATGAACAAAAGATTCTTGCTAATCTCTGATACCATGTAGAAATCATAAAATGAACTTAATATAATTTGCAACCACTGTTGCATAAATCGATGAAATGAAGAAGAGGAAGATGAAACTTTTTATTATTTCTACTTAAACAACTATGAATTACATCAGTGTATTTATAGACAATTAGTTCCAACTAACAAACTCACTAACATAAATGAATTATTCCTAACTATCAAACTAACTATTAGTTTAACTATTGGTTTATTCTTCTAGCTAGCTATCAGGTAAGCCGTTAGCTGATTTCTTCTGCTGGTGCTTGCTGGTTGTTCGACTTCCAGCTGTTCCAGCTGCTTGTGAGTGATCTGTGTCGTAAGACATAGAACTGACTATCTACTGGAGACTAAATCGACTGATAGTTGTCATTATGTCCGTTCACCTTCTGTGATGACAATTCGAGTCAAAACTCAATTGTTTCCAATCCAAATTAATATTTAATGACAAGGCACTAGTTTTACTTAGCAATCTTGTTGCCCACATGCATGTAGCCATTACGTGTATCAGAGTCTAATTTCTCGTTGCTGATAACATAACAAGAACAAAAAATCTGAATTTGTTTTTCTTCTCATTTCCCAGCGTGTTTCGAGGATACAAGAAAGTCCATCACTTTTCCTTTTTGGTTGCAATCTGTAATAATTCCTGCTCAAATCAATTCAATTTCCATTGCCATCTCCTTTAATCAAAGCATATTTACACA
>CAIGRT010071163.1:0-14436 GCA_903798405.1 Fraxinus platypoda | reverse complement strand
TTGATTTTGAATAGTGATATGATGGGAAATGTGTGGTTGAAAAAGAAGATAAGATTATTGATGTGATGGAAAATATTATTTTATTGAAGAATGTGTGGTTGAAAATGAGAATTGATTTACTGTAGAATTGGAGAATCTGTACCAAACAGGCCCTTAGTGTCATTTAAAGGTAATGCAAGTTTAAACACTTAAAGTAAGATTGCTCTCTCATTTTACTCTCTACAAAACTCTCAGTGCCCGAATATTATTGTGACTCACTTTTTCGTACATCCTACACACTAATATACTCATACAGTTGACTGATTTGATTGTTGGAGTGCTCGCGATCATCTCCCCTTTAACTGGAGAAGGTCACGTATTATGACGGTTTGTCCAAGTGTGCAGAAAATTATCTACATGGCCGTGAGTGGAATAGGAATCAATTGACACCACATCATTCGTGCAGAAACCTAGGTCGACAGCAGTTTCTAAGTGAAGGAAGACAAATTTATGATTTATTTTTTATATAATTTTTTATGCAACTGTTAACTTAAATTAGATTTTATAGATTTATTTCACTAATAAGCCAGATTAGATTGTGTTTTTCTTATCTAATAAAGAAGATTAGTCAAGACTCATTTCCCCTCTACGTAATAGAGTTATTGTAGGGGGATTCTTTTTAATTTAATTACTTCATAAACATTACATCATTAATTATTTAATTAACTAAAAAAATTACATATTTATTAATAACAAATTAATTTTTAAACAAAACTATTAAATATAAACTAGGCAAACGTGCATTGCACGTTGCTTGCACCTAGTATAGATTTAAATGTACCAATCATCACTATACTTTTTACAATTTTTATCATTGACTTNGATTCTTTTTAATTTAATTACTTCATAAACATTACATCATTAATTATTTAATTAACTAAAAAAATTACATATTTATTAATAACAAATTAATTTTTAAACAAAACTATTAAATATAAACTAGACAAACGTGCATTGCACGTTGCTTGCACCTAGTAATTTATGAATTGTCTATAGTGAATTTTTATATTCTATTTGTTCTACTAGAATATATACCAATGAATTACGTAGGGTCAGACTCAACGTTCTCTAGTTTGAGTTACACTTTAAAATTTGGGTCCTGAAATCGTAGTATCCTAACATAATAGTCAATTAAACTTGCATTAATCTATCTTATTTGTAAAATTTGAAAAAAAAAAAAAAAAAGAGGAAGCTTTTCGTTGCTTTGATTATTTCATACAGTAGCTTCTATTAAATATAAAAAAGCCCACTCTCCATGTCTTTTAAACAAGCAAATAGTCTTTCATCTTATATTCTAATGAAATAAAATGAGTATCTCTGAAACAGAAAATAAAAGTAAAAAAGAGAGAACATTACAAATACAATATTTTTGCCACAAGATACAGGAACAAGAGAATAAATTAATATTTCAAGATTCTAGCTTAATCTTGAAAAAACACAAAGAGAAAACAAGAAAGCCAAGGGAAGGTTTTATTGGAGAAACCGGACAATTAATTGTTGAGTAATTGGGAAAAGTGTGTTCGATTTTCTGCATAGGATTTATGTTGTGTAAACTGGGGTTGAGACTTGAGAACGGAAAATAGAAGGAAACATCGATTAAGAGAACTTAGCCCCTATTTGGCATGACTTTTACCTTTATAGAAGAGCTTATGAATGAATCTATCTTAATTTTTGTTTTAAAACAAAATTTTAAAAGCAATTTCTATTTCACAAGTGCTTTTAGAACAAATTACATTAAAATCGAGTTCTCTATAAGTTCTTCTAATTAAAATAAGCACTTTTATAAAATTAGTCAAACCAATCCAAAACCACTTTTGAATATCAGAAGTTCCTTTTACTTTTCAAAAATCATGTCAAACGGGACCTTAACGTTTTCCAGACCTAATAGATTTAACTTCTAGTTGTATAAATAAATTGTCACTCCGCTAAGACCAAGCAAGGACCCTACAGATTGGTCCACAGATAAACGGTTCAATTTCTAGCGCACCATACACAATACAAAAGATTATACTTGTTTACAACATCGTTCTAGTTTGTTGCGCGACTTTACAGGGTGAGTCCCTTGTTAGGAAAGGGAACAACTGAGTTGCGGATTACATCGACCCTATAGACACCTGAAACACTACTTTCAGGTTTAATTATACATACATCTCCCAAATGGATGAAGTTCTTCTCGCAAAATCGTTTCCATCCATCTACAAATGCTGGAATACCGAATGTGGCAGCGTAGAGAACTGGCCAGAGTCTTCTGGCTGAATCTCTAAGGTAGACGACCTGACTTTGCCCTCCTGCCATTTTTCCTTCGATTGGTGGAAGAATTTTCGGCAGTTCCTACACAAACATGACAAAGATTCAAAATGCTTCTATGAGAAAATGACTTCAGCGGGTATAATTTTAGATTGTATAGATTCAGTTGACAGAGAAAGATTGGCATTCTTTGAAAAATAAACAACATACCAGGTAAGCTTGCCATTTCACTTCCACCAAAAAGGGACTGGCTGAAACAAACACGCCAGGTTCAGATTTTACGACGCTGCCAACATCTTTCACAGTTCGTAGATGCATATGAGCAAAGTCCGTTGCCCCGTTCGGATCTTTTACTGTAACACGTCAATTAAATTCCAGAATTACTAACCTTCAATTGTACTTGTGAATTTGCAGCAAAACGTTTGCTTAGACATGCCTATATGCAAGCTTAAAAATCAAAATTAAACTGCACTAGATATCAAGATGATGAAAAAACAACAAACTGACTCACCACTTGATGTTTGATGAAGCTTAAAAGGTACCCCTCCCATCTCAACTAGCTCTTTCTTAACAATTAATGTTCGTCCACCTGTTTATTTGAAAAAAATAAATAAATAAAACACTGCGACAAGAAGTCAAACAAGACAGAGGATGAAATGACACGAGCTTAAAATTCTTAATAACTAGATTTCTAGACAAAGTAACCAAAAAGAAACACAAACCAGAAGGATCCTTGAGCACGGGAATGGAGAATGAACTGCTATGATATGTGGGTAGCACAGCACTGTCCCACTCAGAAAGCTTACTACAGCCTATAGAGGGAACTTCTTCATCTGATCAAAAGAACCAATCATTACCTAATTAATCAGATCATCAAATGGTTAATAAAGGAGAATGAATTGAAAAATTGGATATGCTTTAACGTGACAATAATCAAATACAAGAAACAAGTACCAAGAACTGCATTTTTCTTGTCATTCTGAAAATTAGAGAGCAAATTAGACGACCCCTTAATCATTTTAGCATCTTCAGCAGGCTCAGCTAGAGAAAGAACACCATCAAAGTGGCCATTAATCTGATATTCCCAGTTTTCAGCCATTTGGATGTTATTAGTCTTTGATTCAGTCAGCTTTCCTATATGGGAATTATCGAGGACAATTCCTCCACCTAGAGATTTCTTAGAATTATCGGCATTTGATTCATTTTTCCCAAATTCAAAGCTTGACAAATCACATAAATACGATCTGTCTTCCCCTGCATTGTTTCCAGCATTCTTGTTGAGCATAAGAGCTGTATCATACATACTTATATCTGTGGGAATAAATTGCTGCCATTCACCACACTGAACTGAAGTGCTTGACCAGGGTTTAACTGTTAAACTTTTATCGACTGTCCATATGGGTTCCTCTTGGAGGACTTTTTCTTTACCTTCCCTAGACCTCTTCTTTAGTCTGCTACTTTTACGATTAAAATTCAATCTTTCACTTGCACTTGTTCCATAAATTTGAACAACAAAGCCACAATCCTTGATGTAGGAGAACACTAAAAATTGTCCAACTTCCAGACCATGGTCGAGTGAAAATTCATGCCATCCCTTTTGGAGTGCCAGGGAACCATCAATGTTGGATATCATTACTGGCCACTGTTGCCCGGTTGCGTCCTCCAGATGAGTTTGTTGACCAATCGAGAATCGCACTCTTCGAACAAAACTAGGAGGCAGAAACTACAAGTACATTACAAATTTTAGAAAACATGTATACTTCAAAAACAAAGATATGATTGAATGATGTTTGCATGGAAAAGTTAGCGTACCGCACATTTTAAAATGCATCCAACTTTATAGCAGCATATCAATCTATTGTAGTGTGATTTTTTTTTTGGCATAAGACCAACAGAAAACTTGTCCTAATGCAGCAAATGAACATAAAATGTAATGATCAACAATCCACTTTCTTAATCGTTTAAAAAGCAAGAGTATCGAGTAATGAGCTAGCACAAACATCTTCACTTAGGTAATGAACTTATCAATCGTGAAAAAATTATAGAGTAACAAAGGTTAACCATAATCTGTATAATGGATTAAAATGGAAGCAGCAGCATAAAAATCATTTACAGTTGCAGTCCTAAGTCAACATTTCCTATACATCGGACTGTAACATTTCAACTTCTAAAAAAAGCATAACCAAGCCAAGGTGACAGACTTCGTGCACAGGCTGCGCTACCACGAGAAGAAACATATATAAAAATGACAGTGAACTAATTACTTAGGGCATCACAGCCTTTCCTCTGGAATTTTGAACTAACAAATGTCCAATATATATGTTGAACTGACTCACCTAATAGCTTAAATTGTGGTCATTTTTTTATTGAAGACGTCAACGTACACAATTTTCATAAGTGGATGGTTGCAAAACTTGATCCTAGGACCCCTGCTTGCAATGGCATAGGTCCTCAGCTCAAACCATTACGGCCCACTTATAAGAATTGTACTCGAGTCAGTTCTTTAACGAAACAAGGTATTTGATGAATTAATGAATGGTTGGAATATAGAGATAGAGTGATAATAAACTGATGATTCGCTATATAGAAAGCTAAAAATAAAGATAAAAACGTGATAAATTACACAAGGAGATAAAAAATGAGAGAAATCGCATGGTACCAAAACTTCTGAATAGTCGTCGCCCATCATGATTTTGAAGAAGCGATTGACAATAGTCAATGGGCTTTTCTCCTTTTGATGCATCAAAACACAATTTCGAGTGCACTCGTGACATGCTTTATTGTTGCTACCTTTGCGAACCATCTTTTATCGTTTCAGAGAGCACCTTCAGTATATGCATAAGAAAACAATTACAATTAATTAATTAGACCCAAGCAAAAATAATACTAAAAAATAAAACTTGAACCTTGAACACGCATAGAAATAATCAAGCAGGGAGAAAATATCAAATCAATACAAATATTTTCAACATATAGTTTTATGAGTAAAGTAGTTCTTAAAGACCGTAATGATTTTCTATACCCCTTTCAAAAACTTAAAATTATTTTTTATGTTTCTGCGCACTTAATAATACTCTGAAAGAACAACTAATAACTCAAAATTGAAGAGGGAAAAAACGCTGAATCATCAAACAACATCAATCTCCTCATGAAAAAAATTTGAGAAACAAATATATGTATATTGTGTGTACGTGTATGTTTGTAATCCCGATATTTAAACAAGATTAAAAGTAACTTGTTTTTGCAATCAGGCGTGTGTGCCCAAAAAAACCCCCCAAAACATAGATTTACCGATACCCTGATGAGTGATGAGATTAAAATAGAAAAATGCAAAGCAAAGAAACACCATGCAAACATATAGGTGCGAAAGAACCCACCGTAGGAACAAAAGTGAAACATAAAAATGGAGAAAAGAAGAATTTACCTGTTGACAGAAAAATTAGGAGAGAGGAGAGATGAAAAGTTTTTCGATTACTGGGACTGGGAGAAGAAACCCTCTTCCGTTTCAGATTTCTGCTTTTGGGTGCGGTTTCGAAGCGCCGTACGTGAGGAAAAGCCTGAGCTTCTAACATCTTAGGGCCTGTTTGGGAGTTTGGGATCGTCTATGAGCAGAATGTTTTTGAATGATTTTAGTCGCTGGTGATCCCAAAATTATGCCTGACCCGAGCACCCCTTTCCCGAGGAGTAATATTGCCCATTCCACCAAAAACCTCACGAACTCCTCGGTCATGGTACCTCGAGACTATTCTTCCTTGGGCACATGACCACATAGATCTATCCCCCGTTAGCTTGAGATCTACTCGAGGTTATGACTTAACCTTGTACCTAACAACCCCTGATCTATTAGGATTCTCCTAAGGCTTATCCAATTTTAAGGAGTTTGAGTCCTGCTATAAATATGTTATCTCATCCTGAAATGATTCTACCATCGAAGTTTTATCTTTATCTAAACACATCGATGGTACAATACCAGACAAGTTGCAACTTCTAAGCATGGTAGGACTTTTAGGGATTTGAGTAACTTAATCATACCTGGAATGTATAACCTACCTCTATAAATACAACACCCCAATTCATTATCTAGGTACGCTTTTTACATAATTTTGAGCATATATTTTTTCATAAATTGTTTCTGA
Source organism: Fraxinus platypoda (assembly GCA_903798405.1). Lineage (NCBI taxonomy): Eukaryota > Viridiplantae > Streptophyta > Magnoliopsida > Lamiales > Oleaceae > Fraxinus > Fraxinus platypoda. Next base: position 8,014 of record CAIGRT010071163.1, on the reverse strand, counting down.
TTTATGTATCGAATGGACGACGAGGACACACATTGATGTCATTTTTTCAGGTACCAAAAGATCTCGTTCGTGTTCATTCTCAGTCATCAAGCTCGAAAATCAACAGGTACGATTTTTGGTACTATCATTGGAGCCATCTGTGGGAAGCGTTACCAAAAGCCATAGTTAATACACGTTCAAGTCTTCCTCCAGCAAGCTCATCTGTTCCAAATCATCCCCCTGCTGAAGAATCTCCAGCCCGCAAGAAGAATCATCAGAAATACCAATATTCCAACCAATAGTTATTACTGGTGGAGCTTTTGAGGAGCTCTGCTAGCAAGTTGCAACGCTAACTCAGTTGCTGAGTCAAAGAAATCTGCATCTAGTACCAGTACCAGCTTTATGTCGAATGCTCGAGCTCGGGCTCCTCGTACCGTTTCGGACACCGGCAATCCGAAACTACGATGTACATCGAACGACCTCGAGCTCAAGTTCAATTACTATGGACTCCACTGAACTCACCAGGATCATACAGGACGGAATAGCAATAGGTTTGCTTCGGAACATTCAGGGGTCAACATGTTTCACTCTTAACAAGTCGTTTACTCCAGAGATATTATCGTATCCTTTACCAGACAGATTCAAGTATCCTGGCATAAAAGAGTACAATGGAACTAGAGATACAATCAATCATCTTAACGTATATACCGATGTCATGAATCTACAAGTGGTTCTAGATCCGGTGAAGTACAAAGCTTTTCCACGAACTTTGACTAACGCTGCCAGGGATTAGTTCTCTACCTTATAGCCCAATTCCATTACTTCATTCTCTGATTTGGCCGACATGTTTTTTACTTTCTTCGCAAATAGCAAACGCATAAAAAAGATAGCAACTTCCCTCGTGTATCTCTGTCAAGGACCGAATGAATCCCTGTGTAACTTCATAACGAGGTTCAATAAGGAAAGATTTCAGATACTAGACCTTCATATCACGACAGTAATCTCTGTCCTCACATATGCCATAAGATGCGAGGCGTTCACAATGACTCTGTCGAAAACCCTGCCGAAGCCAGTGACAGAGCTCCTCACCCGAGCCGAAAAATATATTAATATGGACGAGACATTGAACCCAAGTAGAACTTCTCATCCTACCTCAGAAAAACCTGAACACAAAAGATAACATAATTCCAATCCCCATCCGAAAGTTCCCAGGAATAAGCAGAGACAGGAAACACAGTCAACGTCGTTCACTCTACTAAACACTTCTAGGTCTAACATTCTGAAGGAGATAAAGGATATGAAAGAGCTTAAATGGCCTTTAATGATGCAGTCCCCTTCTAATACTTGAGATAAGAGCAAGTATTGTGATTATTATCGGGATCATGGGCACACAACGGAGAACTGCAAAGCCGTACAGTGGGAGATTGATGCGCTAATAATAAAGGGGATTCCTAAGCTCATATATCAGTCATGACAAGCGCCCAATGAACGATCGTGATAAAGGGAGAGGTCCCGAAAGAATGGGGAATGACAAGCCCACGGCAGGAACCATTAACATTATTGTCGGGGGTATAGCAGCAGGAGGAGACTCGAACAGTGGACGTAAGTAGTATGCTAGGTAATACATTCCAACTTCAAGGTAAATTCATGATAACCTAGAAGACATCACATTTGGGTCATAAGACTTGGAGGGCTTATCACATCCTCACGATGATGCCCTAATCATATCAGTAATCCTAGCTAATTTTGAGGTAAAAAGGATTTTGATTGACAATGGAATTGCAGCCAACATACTTTTTCATGAGGCATACACTAGGATAGGGATTTTGGTTGAACGGCTCAAAGTAGTTAAAATTCCATTTCAAGGATTTGGAGGCGGTAAGCTTATCTCGGAGAAAGTCGTCAATCTTCCTCTTACCTTGGGATCGAATCAGAAGCAAGTGATGAAAATTACAACATTTCAGGTAGTATGTGCTTCGATGGCATACAACTCCATTTTGGGAAGGTCATTATTCAACAAGATCAAAGCTATTGTTCCCACCTTCCACCTTGCTTTGAAGTTCCCTACAAGTAATGGTGTAGGGGTTGTGCGTGAGACCATTCAACTATTAAACAGTGCTATATTATTAGTGTTCGTGAAATAAGTACCAACGTCATGCAAATTTCATCATCCGAACTTGAGCCCGACCAAGGGGAAAGACTTATTCCCTGAAAGAATTGGTAGAGGTCAAGCTCGAGCACGGTAAAAAAGTAACAATTAGTCAAGATCTTGATGTCATCCTTATGGCTAAATTTATAAGCTACATGTCCCGCAATATTGATGTGTTTGCCTGGAATGTTGAAAATATGCCTGGGATTGACCACAAGGTAGCAACCCACAAACTTAATATTAGCCCAAGAGCTAAGCCAACCAAGCAAAGGAAGAGACAATTTGCACCAGAGCGCTGCTAAGTTAAACGAGAAGAGATTGGTAAGTTAATCAATGCTCAGTTTATTCGGGAAGTTCAATACCCTGACTGACTCGCCAACGTTGTCCTCGTTAAGAAGGCTAATGGAAAATCAAGAGTATATATTGACTTTATAGATCTTAACAAGGCATGTCCGAAAGACAGCTATCCCCTACCTTGGATAGACAACCTCGTGGACAACACGTCGAACAATAAATTATACAGCTTTCTTGATGTATTTTCTGGATATTATCAGATCATCATGGCTAAAGAAGATCAAGAAAAAACATCTTTTATGGCTGACTCGGCCATATATTATTACAAGGTCATGCCGTTTAGGTTGAAGAATGCAAGGGTAACCTATCAGAATCTTATCAACAAAACTTTGCTAAGATGATTGGAAAAAATATCGAGGCCTATGTCAATGACATGGTAGTCAACAACAAACAGGCGGACCAACATATCGTTGATCTAGAGGAAGTATTCTCTACTCTTCGGGAATATAACATGAAATTAAATTTACAAAGTGCGCTTTTGGGTTGGCCTCAAGCAAGTTCTTGTGCTTCATGATCACACACAGAGGAATTGAGGCCAATCTAAACAAAATACTAGCTCTAGCGTCCATGGAGCTTCCTAGGAGCAGGAGAGATGTGCAAAAACTAAAGGGTCGAGTCGCTGTCTTGAACAGGTTCATGTCTCGAACAGCAGATAGATGCTTCCCATATTTCAAAGCTCTTAGGAAAATCAAAACTTCAAGTGGAATGAGAATTGTGAGAAGGAATTCCAGGAGCTCAAACAAACATTGGCAACCCCGCCAATTCTCACAAAGCCAGGAGATACTCTGTTTTTATAGTTGGCAGTTTCTCAAAATGCAGTAAGTGGAGTATTGGTAAAAGAAGTGAACAAAGCTCAACAACTAATTTATTATGTGAGCAAGGTATTACTTGATACAGAGACCAGGTATACATTGGCCGAATAGCTTGCTCTTGTTCTGGTAGTGGTTACACGAAAACTGTGACAATATTTCCAATCTTATCCAATAGTAGTGCTCATGAATTAACCACTCAAGTACATACTCCAGAAGCTCGATGTGTCTGGTAGACTATTGAAGTGGGCAATTGAACTTGGTGAATTTGACATCGAGTTTAAACCTCAACCCTCTATCAAGGTACAAGCCTTGGCTGACTTTATAGCAGAATTCACCCCAAGGCATAGGGGCCAGGAGATTATCCAACCACTGCTATGGACACATGTCATATATTTGTAGATGGAACATTAAACTGCTCGAGCTCGGGTGCAGGAGTCATATTCATGAGCCCAGATTGGCAGGTAGAAGTACAATGTGCACTCTGATTTAAATTTGATGCTACGAACAATGAGGCAGAGTACGAAGCAGTTGTTACTGCTCTAGAGCTGGCCAATAATCTTAAGCTTGAGCACATCAAAAATTTTAGCGATTCACAACTTGTAATTGGTTAGATTGAAGGGAAATTTGAAAGAAAAGATGAGGTTATATTGCCCAAGAGTTCATGAACTTCAAAGGCAATTCAAGAGTTGTGAAATCATAAAAATAGCCTAAACTAACAACTGTAAGGCCGACACTTTGTCTAGACTCGTCTTTGTGGGAATTGATGATCTTGATAGAACAATCTACGTCAGATTTATAACGGAACCAAACATAAATCAAACATACTCCATTATGGACATTGATCATGAGCCGTCATGGATGGACCAATAGTTGATTTTATAACTAATGAGAATTTACCAGAGGATCCACGAATAGCTAGGAGCGTCCAATCTCGAGCACCAAAGTTTTGCATGATCAGGGGAGTCTTATTTCCCCGAAGTTTCACTCTTCCGTACCTTTGGTGCCTCAAACCTTCAAAAGTATTTCAGGCCCTAGCAGAAGTCCAGGAAGGTGTGTGTGAAAATCATCAAAGAGCTCGGGCTCTAGCTTTTAAACTCATAAGATATGGGTATTTCTGGCCTACATGAAGAAAGATGATGCGGACTACGTTAAGAGATGTGACAAGTGTCAGAGGTTCGGCAACATCATTTATTTTCCTACCGAGGAACTAACCTTTATTCACTGTGCAGGCCCGTTTGAGAAATGGGGCGTGGACATCTACGTCCGCTTTTCCACTGGCTGGGACAATTGAAGTTCATCGTCGTAGCTGTGGAGTACTTTACTAAGCGGGCAGAGGTCGAGCCCCTGGCAACAATTTCAAAGCCCAAGCTGAGGTTATTCATTTGGAAGTCCATTGTTTGAAGGTTCTGAATACCCAAGATCCTTATAACTGACAACGGGGGACAATTTGATAACCAAAGTTTATAAACTTTTGTACCAACCTGGGGATTGACCACTGTTTGACATCAGTTAAACATCCTCAAAGCAACAGCTTAGCTGAGGTTACAAATCAGATTATCTTGTAGGACCTTCGAACAAGGCTTGGGAAAGCTAGAGGAGCTTGTGTATGATGAACTACCCTCTATACTTTGGACATACAGAACATTTCACAAAATAACAATAGGTGAGACCCCTTTCATGTTGGCTTTTGGTGTAGAGGCTACCCTTCAAGTTGAAATCAGACTGTCGAGCCTCAGGAGACTTGAACCCAACTCTGAAAAGCACACAACGGAACACTTTGACCTTCTTGAGAAAGTAAGGGAACAAGCCGCCATAATGATTGTGTCTTACCAAAATAGAACAGCTAGACACTTCAATAGCATGGTAAGATCCACAGGTTCAGAGTTGGAGATCTCGTGTTAAGAAGAGTCGAAGCAACAGGACATGCCCCAGGCAAGTTAGGACCTATTTGGGAAGGACATTTTGAAGTCAAACGAAAAATCTACAGAGGAGCATACAGCCTAAGAGACACATTGGGAAGACCACTCTCCAGGCCGAGGAATGCTGATAATTTGAAGATTATTACAAGTAGTTTGTTTTATTTCTACCTAGTAGTTTTTTTTATCTTTTCTTTGGGTTGTCAAGTTTGCAAGCCCGCATCTTTTTACTTTTCAATGGTCGGGCCTGCATGCCCATATTCAATATTTAAGTAGGATGAGTTTATTTTGGATTAGGTGGAGTCAAGATCTTATCCCAACAAAGTATGTTTTTTCATCTTAAATGGCCTCAAAGCCTTGCCTTACGCAAGCACCTTAAAGCCTTGCTCTGTGCAAACAAATCAAAGCCTTGTTATGTACAAGCAAATCAAAGTCTTGCCCTGCACAAGCACCTCAAAGCCTTGCTATGTGCAAGCAAATCAAAGTCTCGCCCTGCGCAAGCACCTCAAAGCCTTGCCCCGTGCCTCAAGTGGCCAACTCCTTTAGATAAATGCTCGAGATTACTGGGTATCCTATGATGCTCAGACATGTACATCTAGTTTGTAACTTGGTAATCTAAAAATCTTTCGAAATTGCTCGAGCCTTACAGCTTAAAGCTCCTCAAGTTTCTAACTTTGTTATTAAATTATTTTCAATGCTGCTCGAGCCTTACAGCTTGAAGCTCAACGAGACTTTGTTATTAAATTATTTTAAAAACTGCTCGAGCCTTACAGCTTGAAGCTCCTAGAAACTTTGTTATTAAATTACTTTAAAAGTTGCTAGAGCCTTGCAGCTTGAAGCTCCTCGAGTTTCTAACTTTGTTATTAAATTATTTTCAATGTTGCTCAAGCCTTCCAGCTTAAAGCTCCTCGAGACTTTGTTATTAAATTATTTTAAAAGCTGCTCGAGCCTTGCAACTTAAAGCTCCTCGAAACTATGTTATTAAATTACTTTAAAAGCTGCTCGAGCCTTGTAGCTTAAAGCTCCTCGTGTTTGTAACTTGGTAATCTAAAAATCTTCCTAAGTTGCTCGTGCCTTGCAGCTTAAAGCTCCTCGAAACTTTGTTATTAAATTATTTTCAATGTTGTTCGAGCCTTGCAGCTTGAAGCTCCTCGAGAATTTGTTATTAAATCATTTTAAAAGCTACTCGAGCTCATAGCTTGGTTATTGTCCAATTTTTAAATTGCTTAAGTTTTGCGAATTAAGCTTGACATTTTTATGCTCCTCAAGTTTGTATAAAGTTCAAAATAGTTGTGTGTTAATACACTGATCGAGCTCGAGCTTGGCTTCCTCAACTTTTTCCCTAGCCACTCCTACTTCGTCTCGAGCCTGCCGTAGACAGGCATTGAGCTCAACATTTTCCTTCGATCGTCGAGAAGCCTCTACCTCGGGATCAGTTATATATTGGCCCCGATGGTTAATTTCTTCCTCGAGCGAGGCCACCTTCTCAGCCTCCCCTTCTCCCCTTAAAGACAGGGCTCGAGCCACAGTCAAAACCTTCAAACAATAAACAACAGTGAGTGGTCGGGATGTTAGCTTAGCAAAAAATCAAAAATATGAAGTATAATGCTTAGGGTACCTTTAGTCCTATTTTAAGGCTGATCATGCCTATTTTCAAGGTTGATCAGACCTATTTCCAAGGCTGTACATGCCTAATTCCAAGGATGATCATGCCATTTTCAAGGATGATCAAGCCTATTTCCAAGGCTGCCCATGCCTACTTCCATGACCGTCTAGCTTCGCTCCAGTTTTACTCATTCCTGATGTCGAAATATGCATCACACCCCAGAATCTCACACATCGAGCACGAGCCTCTGACGTGGATGCACGGGGGATCACTAGTGATCCCAAAATTATGTCTGGCCTAACACCTTTTCCATGAGGAGTAATATTGCCCATTCCATCGAAAACCTCCCGAACTCCTCGGCCATGGTACTTCGGGGCTGTTATTCCTCGGGCACATGACCACCCCACCCCACACCACATAGATCTCGGGAAAATAACATCCCCCGTTAGCTTGGGATCTACTCGAGGTTATGACTTAACCTCGTACCTAATAATCCCTGATCTATTAGAACTCTCCTAATGCTTATCCAATTCTAAGGAGATTGAGTCCGCTATAAATATGCTACCTCATCCTGAAAGGATTCTATCACCAGAGTTTTATTTTTATCCAAACGCATCGATGGTACAATGCCAAGCAAGTTGCAACTTCTAAGCATGGTAGGACTCTTAGGGATTTGAGTAACTTAATCCTACATTCAATGTACTACCTACCTCTATAAATACAACACCCCAATTCATTATCTATGTATGTTTTTTACATAATTTTTAGCATATATTTTTCATAAATTCTTTCTCTGACTTAAGCATCAAAGGGGGCGACGAGAACACACCTCAATGCCTTTGTTTCAGGTACTGAAAGATCTCATTCATGCTCATTCTCAGTCATCAAACTTAGAAATCAATAGGTACGATTTTTAGTAACATCAGTCGTGATTTTTAAAACAATACAATTCATAATTGGGAGTTTATTATCTATCAATCCTAATAATTTTTTATAAGAATAAAATTACATATGTATTCTTTAGTGAAATTTTAATTTTTATAGTTTCTTGTATTAAAATTTTTATTCATAAGTCATATTTTACATAGGGCTTGGCAAAATGTCCGAACCGAACCGAACCGAACCGAGCGGTTTTTTTAAAATGAAATACCCGAACGGGTATTCGAATCGAGAACCGAATGGTTTGGTTCGGTTCTCG
>CAIGRT010071161.1:0-15371 GCA_903798405.1 Fraxinus platypoda | reverse complement strand
GCACCAGAATTGCACCAGAATTGAGGCAAAATGCGGGCCCCACCATGTATTTAAAAAGAAAAAAAAATGTGCGGGCCCCACCTTGTGTGAGTGATCTGTTGCAATTCTGGTGAATTTTTTCTGGTTGTGCAGCAAAGTTCTTTATGGAATTCATAATTTTTCAACCATATATTTATTAACTTTTATTAAAATCTATAATAAATCTAATTTTTATCTAAACGAAACAATGGCTTAATCATAAAGATTCATATATTGAGCTTCTCAAGAAATTAGTCCAATGTCACCCTTCTTTCTAGATTTACTACGTTGTCGGTTCACTTGCTGATTCCTTCGGCCATTCCCACGGGTTCTTAGTGGAAGTTAATGGAAATTTCACTGCTTGCATAATTGCAACAAAACTAGAAATCAACAGAAATACTCAATTCACCCCTTATAAAAAGATGGCGGTGAAGATGCATGCGTGAACATTTTTCCCCAGAAAAATGCAAAGAAATGGAAAAGAGATCATGCTAATCCATGTACTCTTTACTTATTTATCCTATCTGGTTATGCTAAAGTAGCACATTTCAAATAGAATTTGATCTGTGCTTTATTCATAATCTTTTTCGAAAATTTCTCACTCGAAAGGAGAGACTTGGCGGTATCCATCCCGGTCAGGAGCTTTGCTGAGAGACGACGAAAGGTTTGATGCATAAGCCTTTTCCTCATCGATTGTATCCAACATTTTGATAACGGGACGCCGTCTTATTGAGATGAACTTAGGGGGAGCAACTTCTGTTATGAACCTCAGTTTCTGAATTTTCGCCATTGGAAAATTACAGGATTGAAGATTGGAAGTGAAAAAGGGAAGATATTTTGTTGCAAAGAAAGAGTAAAAGTCTGCTAAATTTATAGAGAGGAGAAGGAGAAGTCACGTTCGAGGTAACCTGCTTCATACGTTGTTGCCTTTGTACAGTGAACTGTACTGCCGCCTCCTACATTTTGTATTAACTTTTTGCATTAACTGCACATTTACGCGGCGATATCATCTCACAGAGGCTATAGAAGAGCTGGGTCAAGGTGTTGTATCTTTGTGTAAAGTTGTAAAGCTTAATTATTATTGCTCTGCAAAATCAGCTCGCGAACCAAAATTTCGTTAGGAATTTTAATGGATTTCACACTTATAATTTCGATTTTACTCTAATTTATCTTATAAATAGGGAACCTTCATTAGGGTTTTGGATTACCATAAAAAGAGAGATGTTAGAGAAAATAAGGTTTACGATTTTCTCTTGCAAACTTTTTTTATCATGATGAATTACTGCACATTGAGACGAACCTCGATAGATCTTGCCTGTTTTTGTGTCTATTTTATCTGTGTAATTTTATTGCTCTTGATGGTAGAATTAGAATTTCTAATTCTCCACATTTTGGACTGAGACCGATATGAAATGCAGCAAGGTAGTGCGTCGAAGATAAAATTTGAATAAAAGTGTCTTTTTAATAGCATGATTTCTTAAATAAAGTGATCTAAGTATGAGGGCACATAGAGGTCTTTAGGTTAATATTTGTCATCACACATTTATAAAAAATGTGCACGTGTCTGCTTCAAGAAAATGTGTTTGAAAACTAAATTTCGATAAAGAGACACAAGATTGATCTCATATGTTGCCCACAGATGAGGATCGGTGGGCAATATATCTACTGTCCACTGTGGGCAAGAGATCAATCTTGTAAATAGACGTGCCTCTTTTTTAACTTCTTGAAATTTTACATGAGGCGATTTAATATTTATCTCAGTATCAAATTGAACTCTTAGATTGAGTAGTTAACGATAGTAAGGATGGCGCAGACGCGGTGAGCATGGTTTTCTTGAAGGGGGACCAAAAATCTCGAAAATATTTTCTCTCAACTTGCTTCCAAATATTTCAGCCCTTGAAAAGGTGTAAGGTTAATCTGAATTTTGCAGTTTGCATTGAGAAGTGATTCACATTCCTTTCAGGGCTTCGAGGGTTTAAACTCGATTGCGCTCCTCCGATTGACAGATTCCAAAGCATTGAAACGGAGGGTTGTACCTTAAAGGCGAAATGAAAGAAGATTTCACCATCATCAATGAACGTGGTAGGTCAATTGCCAACACAAGAAGCCATAGGACCATTAAGAGATGTGGCCACAATCTACAACTTATCCAATTGAGGGGACCAAGCCTTGTTTGGTTGTTATATTCCATAAAAACAGTTTTTTGTTCTTAATATAGTACTTTTCGAAAAAAAAAAAAAGAATCGAGGCCGTCCTCAATATAGTTTTCAAGACATGACACATGTACTATGAACAAAAGTTGTGGTGTAAGATGAACGCGGAGACTAAAGGTTACGAGTTCGAATCCTCTGTCAACACTTCCTCAGTCGAGCCTGTCGCACCGGACTTGCCTTGTGCGGTTTATCTCTCCTGTGTGGTTTGTGGGCTATTACACATGCAGCGAGATTTACCTAGTGCGCACTCACAGTGGTTGGGCCTCCGCCCCTTCGGGGTGGTTGGAGCTTCGCTGACGAGTAGTGGCTGCGAGTTCCTACGTCAACAAAGAAAAAAAAAAGTTGTGGTGTAAGGATTGACACGATCCGACTCAATTTGTCATATAAAATAATTAGACAAACTTTACTATAACTCGAGTTTTTTTGTTTGAAGCAAAATTTAAATCGTTTGAATCTGTCTCGTTCGACGAGATTAGATTTTTTTTTTTTTTTTGCAACTTAAGACTAAAAAATTAGGCTATAAAATTTATAATGTGAATTATAATTAGATTGCAAATCAATATGTCCACTTATTTGCATTTGGTGTTGAATTTTCTTTTCGTTGCCTGAGGCTGTAGGCATTACATCAGGATTTCTAAAACATATGCTTTATCACGAATAACGTTGAATCATAATTATTTTTATAAAAATCATATTTATTCATTTCAACCCTTTTATTTAAGTTTAATTTAAATTTTAGTGACATAACAATTTGAGTTGTCACTCATTATCTACTCAGAATTAAGAAAATTCAGATTTGACTCAGTAAGATTGTTGATTTTGATATAGAAAGTACTTCGAGTAATATAGACTAGCATGCTCGGGAATTGTTTATAACCGTATATATCATCTATTTTTTGAAACATATTTCGTCTGAAGCCTTGTTTGCCGCATTTCCTCCAAAATCATTTTCAACACAACACACATTCTATAGAACTCATAATTTTTCCTACTTTTTAACTCCATATTTTCCCCAAAAAAAAAAAAAACCTTGAAAAGCTACATATCAAACAAGCTTTAGATTGAAGTTGATGTACCTAAAATGTCTTTGCGAAGAAGAAGGATGAAATTTATACAAACAGTTGATATACGAGCTTGTTTGGGAGCAATTTTAATCCAATTAAAATTGAAAATATAGCCGTTATTGGATCCACTCGTCTAATAAAAGTCAACAATAACGGCTAGTTTTTCAATTTTAATCCGATTTTAATCTCTACCAAACAAGATAACAGTCCTTGTGAAGAAAAAGCTGATTTTTTTTTTTATTTTTTTAATTTAGTTTCAGTTTACTTTGTTCCCTTTGATAACACATTAATACTCAAAGACTTGATGCATACATAATTCTGAATATATATGTCAGCAGAAATTTGAACCTAAAATTTGTTAAAGAATTTGTAATAATAATTTTAATTTTTTCATTAATTGTATATATTATACCTTAGTTCATTAATACATTATATGTCATAAATTTTATTATTAAATGTTGACCTTATTTTATTATAATAAACTACGTCAATATGTTTAATTTACAATAGAATGACTCTTTTGGTCATTTGATATTTAATAATACAACAGCTAATTTATATGATAAAAAATTAAATTATATCAAATGAGCTCTATATGACATATCAATTTATATTCTTATAGTTTACTTTGAGGATATTGTAGAAAAATTCATATTTTTAATCACAAAGGCATTTTAGGAAATAAGGTGAAATGAACATGTCAAATGTACATTGATGGTAACTTATGGTTAAATAAATTAAATACATATTGCAAAACGAATGGTAAGGTATTATTTAAATAATTGAATTATAGTATGACTAAAATCTTTTAAATTATTTTTTTCACTTTATGTGATATTTAATTCCAATTAAGTAAAATTGGATGTTAATTAGCATATATGGACGTGACTAATGAAATGTATTATTGAATTTGAAATTTTAATTAATTTATAATTAGAATTAATAACTGAAATGCTTAAATTAAGATGAATATTAATTAAATAAATGTGAATATTAATTAATTGAGAATTAATAATATGAAATTTATACATTAATGAAAGCACATGGGTGAAATGAATTTGTCAAATGTATATGTACATTGACGGTAACTAAATTGTTAAATAAATTAAATACATAATGAAAAACGAAAAGTAAGGTATTATTCAAATAATTGAATTATAGATTTATAGTAGGACTAGAATTGTTCAAAAATGATTCTCACTTAATGTGATATTAAATATTTAATATATTATAGATAAATACCAAAAGAGGCTCTTCTCACCGGGTTTCAAACCTAGCCAAACATGACCTACATTGTTCTATTCCATCCAATCTGTAGATACTCGCTTAAACTATATCGTCTAAAAATTTAAACTAGACTAAAAACATCATTGGAAAACAATAATGGGCAAAAATGTTCAGTTCTGAATGAATGGGGTAGTTATGATAAGCCTATTTATTACAGATTATCTGGCAGGGCAGGCTCCCAAGAGATGAGAGTTTCTGGTGCATTATCCAACAAGGAAGAAAAATAAACTTGTGACAGCCCTTCTCTTCTAATGACACCCTACAGCTGCATAAAACCTGGAAAGTGAAAATCAATCACCCCAAAATAACGAATTACCTATACATCGTGCTTCTTAAGATAGCATTGATAATACTCGACAGTATTAAAGAAGTAAAAGAAAGTAAAATTCGTTGTGCTGTCATATGAACTTCGTCCATTGAACTTACTGTTATGGCTGGTTCACTTCATATGAGCTCATAGACATAGTCGCATAGATATATAGAGAAACGAACAACATTTAAGAGGACAGAGAACATATTGTACCTTAACAGAAATCATCTTCCTCTAAGGGAGTTTCTGATGTTGGAGATGACAATGAATCACTCGCTGACTCTCTGGCATCAATTAGCATTGCAATAACTTCGCGCATGGTAGGCCTGTTGAGTGGGGATGTGTTGGTGCAGAACAATGCGATTTTAAGTACTAAAGACATTTCTCTGATTGTCCTTTCCTCTTTAAGATCAATCCGTTGATCATATATGTCAGATGTTACTAATTTAGAAATTGAATTTCTCGTCCATGTTACTAGGTCGCCTCCATGATCAAGAGGTTGGACAGGCGACCTTCCAGTAATCAGTTCTAACAAAACTACCCCGAAACTATAGACATCACATTTCTCTGTCACTTTCATTGTGTAAGCATACTCTGAAAGGAGAAAAACGAACGTCAATTAATCATCATAATTTTTCAGATAGTTGTCAAATAGTGAAAGAAAGCTGTTATTCTTACCGGGGGCAATGTAGCCATATGAACCAGCAACAGCAGACATTGATATTGAGAAGGGGAAGTCAATCAACTTTGCCAAGCCAAAATCTCCAACATGTGCCTCAAAATATTCATCTAGCAAAATGTTGTTCGATTTTATGTCGCGATGAATGATTTGAGGTTTACAGTCATTGTGAAGATAGCATAACCCCTCTGCAGCACCAAGAGCAATTTTATATCGAGCACTCCAATCGAGCATACAATCTGTCTCCTTCCCATTAAGTATTTCTCCAAGACTTCCATTAGCCATGTATTCGTATAGGATAAGATTGCTATCCTGATGGTAGCAAAATCCATGGAGTTTCACAATATTTTTGTGCCTAATCTTTCCCAAAGTTGAAATTTCAGCACAAAAACTGTTGTCTGAGCTGGCTCCTTCTCCTCTGGATTTCAACTTTTTAACTGCAATCACTTCACCATTGGTCATTACAGCCTTGTAGACAGTTCCACAGGCTCCCCGTCCTACGACAGCACTGTCTGAAAAATTCCCAGTGGCTTCAACAAGGTCCATATATGTGAAATCTTCTTTAGGAAAGTAATAGCCATCCAATACATCAGGTTTCGGTTGATCTTCAAGTGAAACGAAAGAAGGTTTATGGTGCCTTATAGCCCAACAAACACACACAATAAAAGTTAACGAGATCAGGCCGATAGTAAGGGAAACAATGCTGACTATTTTTTCTTTGGAAGACCCTTTCGTCAACCAACTAGGATTTGGAGCAGACGTAGGGGCTGGAAATGAATGGCAATGATTTGAACCCAATATGCACAGTCCATTGTTCCCGGCAAAATTGCTGGAATCCATCCTCTGGAAAACCGGGGTGTTTGGCACTGTTCCCACCAGATTATTATTAGAAAGATTGCATACATTTAGGCTCATTAATGCTCCTATTGAAACAGGAATTTCACCAACAAGCTGGTTGTCATTCAAGTAAAGTGATTCTAGCATCTGCAGATTACCTAAATTGCCCGGGATCGATCCACTGAGATTGTTATGACTGATATTGAGAGCAATCTGAAGAGAAGTTAATCGACCCAGCTCGACTGGAATGTTCCCCGAGAAGATATTTCCACCCATTTGCAATTCTGTCAATCTAGCTAGTCCCCCTAAAGTTCTCGGTATTGATCCCGTGAACGTGTTATCTGATAGTTTCAGCAATTCCAGATTCACCAGCATGCCAAGCTTTCCCGGAATAGAGCCATTAAACCAGTTCCTGCTAAGATCAAGCCTCTGGAGCTTTATACAATTTCCCAATTCTTGAGGAATGCTTCCAAAGAGCCTGTTGGACGATACATTGAATGCAGCAAGCTTTACAAGTTTCCCTATCTCGGGAGGGATTTGGCCGATGAAATTGTTATTCCACAAAAGCAGCCTCTCTAAGGTCGTAAAATTTCCCACTTCTGAAGGTATCAATCCTGAGAATCGGTTTTGATAGAGCTCAAGTGCTGAAAGGTTCTGAAGTTTTGCGAATTCAATAGAAAGACTTCCTGTAAAAAAATTATCTCCCAGCATTAGATGCTCGAGAGATTTGCAAGTTTTTAAGCCACGAGGAATGTTCCCGGACAACTTGTTTGATCCCAGGCTAAGAAAAATCAATTTCTGAAAGCTGCATAACTTTTTAGGTATCCTGCCCACAAGATTATTCATGGACATGTCGAGGACAATGAGGTTGCTATTAGCCCCAATAAATGGAGGGATGACACCTTCAAACATATTGTCAAAAAGTTGAAAACTCTCCAGGAACCTGAGATTTTGAAACTCAATAGGAATTGAGCCTGTCAACTTATTTATGGACAAATCTAGATTCTTAAGTTGCTTCAACTTTCCAAGCTCCTTGGGGATATTTCCCTGGAGGAGGTTCTCGAAAAGATGAAGCAAATGAAGATTAGAAATTCGACCCAAGTCGTTTGGAATAACTCCTGTCAATTGATTTTCAGAAAGATCAATCTCGACAGCATTTGAACAATTACCGAGTTCTGGTGGGATTGTTCCATTCAATTGATTTGTGTAAATGTACAATCTTTTCAGCTGAGACAACTTCCCAATTTCTTTGGGAATGGTTCCCGTGAATGAATTTGCATGCACTGCAAGTAATTCCAAGCTAGTGAAATTACCTATTTGAGGAGGAATTTCACCCGTAAACAGATTTTTCCAAAGAATCAAGCTGGTGAGACTCTTAAGTTTTTGCAGCTCAATAGGAAAAAGACCCTCAAGCCAATTTTCTGCCAAACCCAGAACTTCCAAATTCTCACATTCAGTGATTTCAGCAGGAATCGGACCGGATAAATAATTTCGACCTGCCCTGATAATCCTAAGAGTTTTCAGTTTCCCAATGGAAGAAGGAATTATTCCGGTTAGATTGTTGCTATAAATGACAAGCTCCTCAAGTAGAGTTAGATTGCCAATTTCCTCGGGGATTTCTCCAAATAAATAGTTCTCACACAGATAAAGCTTTCTGAGGGAAGTAACATTGCAGATTTGGGTAGGAAATTCTCCATGGAATCTATTTGTGCAAAGGTCTAAAGTTTCTAGATTACGAAAACAATTAAAATCATCAGGAATTGGACCGGAAATGAAGTTTTTCGATATATTCACCTTGACTAAGTAAGGGAGTTTACAAATGATTGAAGATAAAGAACCAGACAAACTGAGGTCATTAAGACAAATCGAAGTTACCTTAAAATCAGCTAAACACCCTATACCCGTCCAATTGCAAGGATTTGAATCTGAAGAACTCCAGCTTTGAAGATTATGATAAGGGTCTTTAATGGAATTTTTGAACTCCAAGAGAATATTTCCCTCTTCATTTAATGATTGAACAAAGACAATTAGGCAACAAAAATGTAATACAAAAATCAAATGCTTTTGGATTTCCATATATGAGGAAACAAATCAAGTAGGACTCAAACAACAACAACTATGCCTTGTGTCCCTATAAATTCGAGGTTGTGTTTCCAATTGAATATGGCCATGATTCTGCTGTGTATTGGAAGAGGAAACTTTTAAGGCATGTCTGAAACAACTATAACAAAGTGAAACAACATTAACTGTCCCAATAATGTAAAGTTACTTACATATACAGGACAATCATCAAGAAATTTCTC
The DNA here is from genome assembly GCA_903798405.1 of Fraxinus platypoda. Taxonomy (NCBI): domain Eukaryota; kingdom Viridiplantae; phylum Streptophyta; class Magnoliopsida; order Lamiales; family Oleaceae; genus Fraxinus; species Fraxinus platypoda. The sequence continues at coordinate 6,660 of CAIGRT010071161.1, read as the reverse complement.
CAGTTGCTAACATAATTATTCAGAAATTCATAACCAGATGTGCTTCAAGACTGGGAGAAAAGAAACAATTCTGATGATCCTAAGAAGTCACAAAGCAAATATCAATATAAGTTCAAGAAAACTACAACAGTAAAATGGGATTTTATTTTTTAGGCAATGAAAGCATGGAAAACCAATATTCATATAAAAGAAAAATAAAAGAAGAAAAAGGGAAGTGATAAGGATGAGAGAGAGAGGGAGAGGGAATGTGACTGATTGACAAGGCAAGAAGCTGGAGATGAACAGTGAAAGTCACAATCCAAATCAGAAAGAATTAAAGAGTCAACCATTACTTTACAATGAATGTGCATTTGTATGTGCAAATTCTGAAACTGCACTACTCATTTTCTTCTTCTGGTTCATCATTTTCTTCTGTTATTGGTTGAATTCTTGATGGAATAATCTGTTGCTTTATACTATGTATGTTGATGAATAGAGACAAAGATTCAGATTAAACATGAAAATACTAGGATTAAAATCTTTTCCATGGCTTCTAAGCCTTAAAATATGGGATGAAAAATGAAAAATGGATTTGTACAACATTAATTGGTTTTTTTGCTTCTGCAAATGGTCTAAAATGTCATGATTTGCATGTAGACACTTAGTAGGTGAGTTCCATAGTGGATGGATGAATTGGAATTATCTTTGTTGGGATCTGCCTACTTTGGTGACTTTGATGTATATTGGTTTGGGCAACCTAGGACAATTTGACATCAACGCTAATACTTGTATATATCTTATTAGGCTTTGTTTTCTAATAACCAAATAATTCTGATAAGGTTTGATCAATTAGTTATATATGTTTATCAAATTGAATTTTTAGTAATATTTTTCAACATCATTATGGACTTGATAAAAATATCGTATAAATTGTTTGGCAACTTGTTAACATTTGGAGCGATGGATTCAACTTCAACGGTCAAGTCAATTTACTATTTACGAAGACGGCACATCCGCATAAATTTGCACAAGATGCTAAAATAATATATTCTTGCACCATCAAGATCCAAAAATAAATTCAGCCATGTCTACTTGAGAATTATTTTTCGACCGGTATGTTTGATCAACAGTTGAAACATTTCAACACAATCAAATTTAGATCTTAATATCTTAAATTAGGTTGATAACTCGTGATTTTAAAATCTTTGTTATAAAAATAATTGATGATAATCAACTTAATAGAAAATTAAGTAAGATCTATAAAAAATGATGGTTTGAATCTCAACCCATATAAGGTCCTGCAGTTGGGAAGTTGAAGAACAACTACTGAAGGTAAGTGCTACCACAATGTGCACCACAGCACCAAGGTAGAGCACGAGACCGAACTTGTGATCCGTGGAAGCTATGCTTTCTCTCCTTAACAAGAGTCGGAAGTGAGTCAAGTCTCAAACCTAAGAAATCTAGCTCAGAATCTCCCAATAAAAGTCGACCTCATCAGACATCACCTGGACAATCGTTGAAGCCATGTAAAGTAGACGATCCAAACAAGTAAAAATGCACACCTCGGACCCAGGAAAAATGTTATACCTTAAAACATGGCATAGTTAGGGGCTCACCCTCTAAAGGGGCAAGGTAAACAATGGCCAGAGGCTGACCACTATTAGCTGAAAAAGATAAAGTTGAGCACATGGTTGAGCCCATTAAAAGAGATGAGGTCGGGTCGTGTTGCCAAAACAATGAGGTTGGGTTCCATGCCGATAATTAGGGAAGACCAGAGATGTTGCTCAACGGCAACACAAGACAGAATCTACTAGCATGGCATAGCTGATTCTAAAAATCTAGGGAAGTGACAGTGGTATGTCCAACATCCAATTCAATATGATGGTCACTTAATGTGACAAGAGCACTACCTGAGGATGTCTGGTCTCCACGACCTTCATTTACTGCCCAAGTCATCTCACTCCAATCGAAAGCTTAACATAGCTCTATAGTACACACTTGACCATTGAAGTGGTCAGACTCCGCCTTCTTCCAGTGGCCGAGCTCACTAATTAGGTCCTGTTTTGCAAGTCTTCTGCTAGAAAAAAGGTTCAAGCAGTTGACCTTAAAGTGCAAACTAAGTTTCTCGATCCCCTAAAGTGCAAAAAATATATAGTATGAGGGAAATAATTCAACCACATATCATCAAATGAGGATTTCCCTCTGATAAGACTACATTCTAAAGTTAATCATGCTGCAACAATTCCTTAAAACTGTCTTTTTTGTTTTCATCTTCTACTTCATATCTCCCAACTATTTAGACCAAATTGAAGAATATTTTAATGCATTGTATCATGGAGATAGAACTTCCAACTAGTCTTTTTCACTATGAAGGAGAAATTACCGTCCTTCAAATAATTTCTAAAAATATTGCCTTCCCCAACTTCCTATCGCTTCTTTTTTCATTAAGTTTCAGTGTTTCACAATTTATCTGCTCAATATTAAATTTCCTCCAACAACTAGGAGATACCTTATGCAGTATGAAAGCAAAAAATCACTTCCATAGCCTATCAAGCAGCAGGCGACACTTCAATAATTGAATATATACAATGTTCTCATATTAAATACATAATATATATGTTGATTATACACTGTAATAAGTGGTTTTGTTAAGCGGCTATAAGAAAGAAACCTCGCTGATTGGATCTTACAAGAGCTGCTCCCACATAGTAAAAACATCAGTCCACAAGATTCAGCAGACAGTTAATAGCCTTTACAATCAAAGGATTTTTCCACACACCATGGAAAATTCCAAAAACTAAATAAAGAGTTTTTTTGGACTATTATATATACTAATCAGTTATCCCATACCTCTTCTTCATTAACTGAATAAATGCATAGATCTTGTGAGGATCAGCCAGGGATTTGGAAACACTCTCTATTTCCATGCACCTCTTGCCCCATGCAATCAGCTTAGGACAATATTGCTCAATGCTGAAATTGCCACAACTCTCATAGGCATAAAACCAGCAGTAGTAAGGGACGAAAGCCACATCTACAAACCCAAAGATTTCACCACCAAAGTAGGGTTTGTTTCCCAATTCTCCTTCCAACGCCTCGAGGCACTCTATTAACTCTTTCTTGCCTGATTCTTTCTCTTCTCCCGTCGTTGTCCATAGTTTTCTTCCAGCCCAAAATATCTGCATTTACACAAAGCATTGTAAACTACCACAATTTATATGGCAACTTGTATGATTTCTGTAAGTTATGAAAATTCCATTTTATACTGTTTTACAACAGATCATACGAATCATCAATGGATTGATAACAGCACTTTTGGAACAATTAGGGGGAGAGATAACTTTGCACATTGTTCTTTACAAGTAAAAAATTGTTCTTTTCATCTATTTCAGGAACTTCCAAGTCTGACTTCTAGCTCCCCTTTAACTTATATCATTTATCCGAAGAAGGAGTTTGCCTAAACTTATACATATATAGATCAATAATTTTTTTTAAAAAGTTTAGAACATAATAAAAAGTAATTTATTTTGCAATAGGCGGCTAGCGTGGAAAATATGTAGCCTACTTATTTTATAGATTGACCATAAAGTACATTAAATATCTTTACGAATTTAACATTACAGCTCATATCCTGACTCCTAATATCATCAAATAATTAGAAAAAAAATAATCTTACAAATAAATTTATCTTAATTTAACAGTTAACAAAGCCTAATTTTCTAGCATAAGGGGTGTCTTTTGAGTTTTGAATTCATTTTGAGTTTTGTGTTTTGATTGTCCATTTTGAGATTCTTGAAAATGTGCTCTTTTTTGCATTTTGAAAAAATGTTTTGAAAATACCCAAAATACGTTTTGAGAATTTTGGCTTCATTATAACTAAAAATTATATTTTTGGGTTTTCATTGTAAATTTTTAACTTGTTTTCAAAATCACGTTTTCACTGTTTTGAAAAATTGAAAACAGAAAATGACTTAAAAATGGTAAAGAGAACGTGCCTTGCTTTCTAGAAACTGACTTTTAAGCACAGAAATATGCTCTTAACTGATGGCAGTAAACAGTAACTAAATTAAAAAGAAATAATACAGAAGGAAGAAGAAAATATATGGATTGTACCTTGTCAACATAATAAGCCCAGAATAAAGCTTGAGCTCTCTGGTAATAATCAGAAGGCAACAATGGCCTATCCTTCCAGACCTCATCTATGTACTGCACAATTATGAGCGATTCACAAATGGGTTTTCCATTGTGAATCAAAACAGGAATTTTCTTGTAAACTGGGTTCATCTCAAGTAGAAGTGGACTCTTGTTCCGCAAGTTCTCCTCCCTGTATTCATATGGAATACCCTTCTCCGCTAGGGCAATTCTAACCCTCATCCCAAACATACTTACGTGTGTGTCCAGAAGAACAACCTCGTCATTCGCCATTGTTATGAAAATTAAGGTTTGGACTGGGAACACAGTGTATAAATAAGAAGATAAGGCGCTGTCAATTTTTCTGGGGTTTATTACGAAAGGCCCAGAAATCTTTGGCTTTAACTAGCAAGGTGCTGAGGATGTAGGGTTATAATTGACACATTTCGTCTCTAATTTTTACCATAATTACATTTTTACCGCAACCTTTTTCTCTTTACATTCTTACCATCAACTTTTCATCGATTAGTACAATCAGTCCCAGTTGACGACTTCATTCAAAAACTCAGTTAGGAGGGCATAAAAAAAGCAATTACCCTTAAACTAAATGAACAAGAAAAAGACAATAATATAAAGTCACAATCTTTTTAACTAAAACATTTGAGACCCCACCACCACCTCCACCTCCACTTCGACTCCCAAACTCCATGACCACCCACCATTGCCACCAACCCAACCTCAACAAGTTGCCGGCACCACACCATCAGGCCTGCAGCTCCAAGTCTAAAACCTCAACTTCGCCATTGCAACTATCTCCTCCCCTCCATCTCCTTTTTTGCAAATTCTATTAAACATATTTGATTGTCTTAGTACTAAAATTTTGACACCTCACTACAATTTTGAGATGTCAAAATTTTAACGATGGGAATGTCAATCGGAACAACTCATCTAGACTCCATAACACCAAAGCAATCAATGACATATATTAAGAAATAACAACAAAATCTTCAAGAGGTAAATATAATCCAAATAGAGGAAACATACATTTTTTCTTTTTTTCTTCTTTCTCAACACTGCAGTCTCTATTTTAAAGTCAATATTTTCATGTCCAAAAAGGAAAACACCAATCCTTAATGCATCAAAGGTTGAACATTAGTGTTGTACTGAATTGGAGATTGACAAGGGTTAAATTATAATTTTCTTGTTCATTTATTTTAACGGCAACATTGTCTTTCCACAGGGGTAACTTTGAGGGTAAGAACGCCAAAAAAAAGGTTGGGGATAAAGATGCAACTGAGGTCAAAGATTGGAGGACAAAATGTGTAACTCACCCAAGAAAATAAGAGAAACTTTAACTGAAATGTCTCCTTTTAAAAAATACAATGAGGTTAAACTTCTGCAACTTCATTCAGGTGTTCAAATAACTCTGTGCATCATGTTCATCATGAGAAATCAAATGCTAATGCAAATCCTCAACAAATTACTCTAATAATTGTTTCAAATACACAATTCAATTATAAGAACTCCTTTATATACATAGTCTAAGATGCAAACTTAATGTGTGAAAAAAAAGGTGTCAATCTCAACTTTACACATGCTTACAATTGCTGTGGTTTTTCGTATCTTTCACAGCCACATAATACCAAAATGGAACCACCTCACAGAATCAGAAAAGATCTCAAAGATTACTGCACAGAATCAGGATGCCACTGGTCTGAAACGCCACCACCCTCAGTGAGTGAGGAAGCGAACTTGAGGAAATGAAGTTATGGTACAAACCAAGGTATCGTGTGAAACTGCTGGTTATACAGCTTTACTTATTTGAAGTTTGAGATGAAACTAGCGGGAGTGATTCAGCAGGCTGGTCTGAATTCACAACTCGAGAAGCTTCCTTTTTCAACTTGTGGTTATTGTACGCAGCTACCCCTACAATAGCTGCATTAAGAGACAGAGTCTTAATCAATACATCAATGTGTACTATTCTCCTTTGAGAAGTTATCATAAATTCTTTTGCTCATTTCTCAAAGTACAAAACCAATCAAAGCTCCAAAATACTGCTAAATTAAGCAAATCTATAGGATAAAATGAACGATAAATTGTCAAACATAACATTATCGCACATATGATGGGAATGTAACTATGCAACAGATTGGTTTGCCAACAAAGGTCTCCAAGATAGAATCAAAGAATAGTTCAAGCAAAGGGAATTAACTGGGCATATCACTGGAATTCTAAAGCTGGGGAGAGGTGGACTACCAGATGTCAGAATAAAGAAATTAGAATAGTAGGCTAACTGTACAATTTTAGATAAATTTTTGCATTATTTATATTCATTTCAATTGAAATTCCGGAATAGAAAGCATATGATCACCACCCCTAAAATCCCCCTTATAAAATCATGGAGGTAAGGCTACCATGTCCCACTTTGTTGTACTGAATATTTCAATATATGTACGAGGCACGAAACAATGCCAATTCCCTACTTGGAATTAGGAAAGGAGGCCTATTACAACTCTCACCTATGCCTAACTGATTTTCTCTGGAAAAAAA